>CM017439.1:15364267-15607112 GCA_007726485.1 Eragrostis curvula | reverse complement strand
TCGGTGACGGGCATGGTGATGTACTCGCGGGCCCGGGTGCTCCGGAGCCGGAAGCTAGCACAGCCGATTGGGACGGCGCGCGGATTCCCTTCCGCGTCCTTCTTGGTCTGGAGCACGAGGGTGAAGAAGTACTTGAAAAGGTAGAAATGGGGGCGAATCTTCAAAAACCTTCGCACAAGGCGACGAAGGCGGAGATGTGCTGGATGGAGTTGGGGTTGAGGTGCTGCAACTCCAACTTGTAGTGGTGAAGCAGGCCGCGGAGGAAGGGAAGAGGCGGCATGCCGAAGCCGCGCTCGTGGAAGGAGCGGAAGGAGACAATGTAGCCGTCCGGCGGCGATGGTGTCCTCTCCTCCCCGGGTACCAGCCACTCCTGCTCCGCGGTGAGAGGCATCAGGAGGCCGCGCGCAACCAGAGCATCGAGGTTCCCCTTGGTGCTGTTGGACCGGCTCCAATCCGCCATGGCGAATGCGGGCGAGGGACGCGGAGCGACGGCGAAACGAAGGGAGGTTGGAGAGCGAGCGAGGCGAGGAAGACGAAGCGGTCTGCGCAAAGGCGAGCGGCGGTGGATGCGAAAGGTCGCGAAAACCTGGTAAGGCAAATGAGGTTAGACTCATCCCCTTTTATAGTTATCGCGTTCACATGACGCATCGTTCCCCGCGCCTCCCCTGTTTCGCGATCTAACAGGTGCAGGTGCCTTAAAAACCGCCATCATGGCCCGCTCCACTACCGTACGAAGACGGATCGTGGCCTCGATCCGCGCGGAAGGCGAACCGTCGCGTCTCCACGACGCACGATGACGGCCCAGGCGAGCTTGGAATCCCGGCCGGGCCCACAGGTAATAAAGGCTAGGGGCTGAAAACGCCCCGACGGCCCAGTTTCCGGCCCAGGAGTTCGAAGGCCGGCCCCGCGAAAGGGTTCGAACGGCCGCTCCAGGGCAAAACTAAGTGAGGGGCCACCAAAGAGGGGTCCCCAGCGACCGCAACCCGTACACCGTAGTACAATGGGCCTCTGACGGTAGCGTCCGAGTCCGAGTCTAAAAAACCTCGACCTTGATCTCCCATCGAGGGAGGGCATCGAGCCCACTGACTCCGAGCGAAAGGAGTCGGCGATCGAAAAAGGCAGGAACTCGGATCTTAATGAGGCCGACTCCAGCTAGTCTCAATCGGACCCCCGCGAAGGGCAAGCCGAGGCCTTCACTCGGACACACCCGTTTGCAGCTTAAACGAGCACCACGCATCGAACCATCGAGGAATGACGTGGCCGGCTCATGCGTGTCCCGTCTTATCGTAAAGACGCGCGGGTACGGACGAAACAAAAAGACGAAACGACCCTCGGACGGATCCGCGCATCGAGCAAGGACTCGGGGGCTCGCATTCGCAAACAATGACCTACTGCGTGGTCTCGGGAAAACCTTTTTTGTCACCCTCGGCACAAGTAAACCACTTGTACCGAGGCTCGGGGGCTACACCCGGCGGGTGCGCTCGCGCGCACCCACCGGCAGGAGTAGTGCGAAAATACCCTCGGAAAGACAACGACAAGCCTCGACGGCGACCACGACCCCCGGCCGCCGCCCAGGCTCGGGGGCTACTGACGGATACCCAAATCAGGGTATCCTGATCTAGGATACTTAATTCTGCTAACCGTCTCAGCTTAATTGTGTAGGGCCCACAGGAACAGGCACACGACAACAGAGCGCTCGAGGGGCCCACGGCCGACCCCGAGGGCACATACAAGTTCCGCCTCGTCCGACCCCGAGTCGGCCGGGGCCCACGACTTCCGCCCCGCCCGACCCCGAGTCGGGTGGGGTCCACAGACTCCGCCTCGCCCGACCCCCAGTCGGGCGGGCCCCGAACTCCGCCTCGCCCGACCCCCAGTCGGGCGGGCCCCGAACTCCGCCTCGCCCGACTCCCAGTCGGGCGGGCCCACAAGCCGCGCTTCGCCCGACACCGAGTTGGGAGACTTCATCGAGAAGATTTCCCTCTGGCAAGGAGGACAGGCATTTACGACGAGTAGCTGGGGAGCCTTAACTCTACCCAGCAACTCATCTACTTGCAGGCACGCGATCTGACCTGCACAGTGACATCCGTCCCATCTCACAGCGCCGCCTGACACCTCGAGTACAGCAGCGGGACGGCTACGGCATCATCATCACCCTGAACAGGGACGAAGACCGGACCGGCGACAAGACGGTCGCGACAGTCTGGGTTGACATCTCGACCACCTGCCCGGCGACCAGGCTGACAGGACGCCGCCTGACTAGAGCCACAGTAGCGGATAGGGATCAGACTAGTGCGGCGCGTAGCCGCGCTGTCCGCAACTGGAAACCCCGTTCTCATTTGTAAACCAGCTCACTCCATGATTATAAAAGGAGAGCTTGGTGCATGAGGAAGGGGGATCCAGAGATACAACGCACACAGACATAGAGATACACAGGAAGAGGCTTGGAGTCTTTCTCCTCCCTCGCCAACACTTGTAGCTCCCTTCTGCAAGTCGAAACACGAACTACCCATGAACTGGACGTAGGGCATCGATTGCCTGAACCAGTATAAACCTTGCCTCTCTCGCAAAACCCTCGTCATCATAGAAGATTGTTAGGCGCCGTAGTTACAAATTTACTTGTCGGCCGGTTTCTTAACACCGACACCGTTACATTGGCCCGTTCAAGATTATTGAGAAATGTGGACCCGTCGCCTACCGATTGGAATTACCCGACAAATTATCTGGAGTTCACAATATTTTCCATGTATCTCAACTCAAGAAATGTTTGAAGCCCCCTATTGACGTGGTGCTCGAAGATGTCGAAGGACTACAGAATGATCTCACCTATTCCGAGCATCCCGTCAAGGTGATTGATCAAAAAGACCGCGTGACGCGCAACAAAACCATCACCTTTTATAAAGTTCAGTGGAGCAATCACTCGGATGAGGAAGCCACATGGGAACAAGAGGAATTTCTTAACTCCAAGTTTCCAGACTTTCTCGCTTCGCAATTAAGGTAACGAAGCGAATCTTTTACAACCCCCTCTCTTTCGCACTTATTGCAAATCTCGGGACGAGATTTTCTTAAGGGGGGAGGGCTGTAACATCCCACCCTAATCATGGTCTAAACCTTCTGTTAGTGCACTTTGAACACAAATGTTAATGATCACATTGGAGAATTTATTTTAAAAGCAAATCATTTGAAAATAGTCAAATATGAGCTTGAACTAGAACTTCAAAATTTTGTATACAAGTGGGCCCATTTAAAAATTTCCTTGGCATCCAGGGGCAAAAAGAGATGTTTGGAGAATTTTGTGGATTTTTCTACAAAAGGAAATGGTCTCAAATAAATCAAAAGTCATTTGTCCAAAATCTGTCTTAACTGAATTTTAACTCAAAATTTAAATCGAATTAGGAAAAATGGCAATAAGTTAAGCTGTTCATCTTAGTGAGACTTTTCAACCCTGAGTTTTTCAGAGTTTTCTGAGCACAGGAGCATTGGAATTAAATTGTTGCAAATCAGCACGTGGAAAAATCTTTGAAAATTCGAAAATGTCACTGTAGCGGCAGGTGTCGTCCTCTTCGTCGATCCTCCACTCCGCTGCCCATTCCGGCGAACTGTGGCCGGCGTCATCACGGCACAGCAACGACGACCAATTCAGCCCCCCTTCCTGGACCTTATCTCTAGCTCTTGCTCCCTTCTCGTTCTTTCCGTTCCATCGTGTGCACACACGAAACACCGCCGCCATTGACGCCCAGCCGAGCTCACCGCCGCGCCGTCGACCTGCCGCAGCTCCAAGCTCGACCCCAACAGAGAATCAGAGCGCTGAGACTCCCTCTAGCTCCCCCTCCACTCCATTTGGAAGTTCCCCGACCATAGAGCGAGATCGAAGCAAAGAATCGACCATGGCCGGCGGGTGAACCCTAGTGACCTCGCCGTCGATTTCTTCTTCCTCGGTGAGGGTGTATTCAATTACTTGCTCACGGTGGTGCTCACATCCCTTGCGCACCACCCAGCGCTGACCTTGTCGTACTTTGCGCAGTAGGCTCGCCGGAATCATCTTCTTCCTCGCCGCCGTCCGCCGGACCAAGCCGCCTCCCCGACGAACTCCTCCTTCCGGCCTTCCTCAACGTGCACACGTACCACGGTGAGATGCCCCTAGTCGCGTCGATGCTCGTGCTCTCGTTGTTTCGCCGGTGTGCAGCCTCACCTCGCTGGAACGCCGTGCGCCGCCGCTCGCCGCCGCCGACGTCACTGCGCAGCTCGCGCACGTGCACACCACCCTGCCCTAGAGTCGCCTCGACGTCCTCTACACGATGCCGCTGACGTTCACGCAAAAGTCGCCGCCGTTTAGCCGGAACGGCGACCTCGCCGTCGCCCCTGTTGCGCGCGCACGCCATTGCCCTGGCACTGCTACAGTGCCACGGCCCTTTTTCTTTCTTTTTGTCTTTCCCATAAATCGGCTGAACCTGTAAATTCGATAGAAATTCAAATACAACTCAGAAAAATCCGAAACAAAATTTGTTGGATTCCTTGTGACTAGACCTATCCAGTGGTACAACATAAACATTTGAATTCGCCTTATTTAATTTTCTAAAATTCAGAGAAGAGAATCAGGAAATTAATTTTATAGAAATATCTATGCATGCAAAAATTCTGATTTTTGGCACACATACTCCTTGTGAGTTCACTGAACTGCTCACAAAACCATTTCTTGAAATTCACCATCTTTTAGGAGTAATTTCAGTTTCAAGTTTCTAGCAAAATAATTGTTATCATTTTATTCCTGCATATTTTGGGTATGTTACTGTACCTAGGATTAGGTTGCTAAATAAAAATACCAACTTAATTATATCTCTTCCAGAAACCTTTTATGAATTTTCGAAGATGATTCTTTGTACACGCCTAAACATTGTTTAAATCGGAAACGTTATATGTAAATTTTTGAGCACCTAAGTACCAAAATCACGTCGATCACCATGCAAGCATGTTGCTTTGTGCATAATAACATCATCATGACATATCTGTCAAGGAAGTTCCATGAACCCTCTTTGACTTCGTGTATTTGATTGCATTCATTTAGGGAACGACGCCGGAACCCAGGACGTGGAGATCGAGGCCGAGGAGACCGGCGCTGACTTGAACGTGCTCGAGTGTGCTAACCACCAGCCCCAAGGCAAGCCCCGGTGCACACCTATGTTTTTGCAAAGTTTTCACTTTCTCACATGTAGGCGGGTCATGAAATGTGCATTACGTATATGACGTGATTGAAACCTTAGTTGCATGTATCCCCAGGTATTCCTATGGGTTTGGTTCAGTTATGTTCAACAACTCGTTAGTTGTGCTATGCTTAATATATCGAGTCATCGGTAGGAAAGCGAGTGGTATGGAGACTACTCGATATAGGTGGGTTTACTTTATGTTCTCACATGATGATGATAATGAATTTGAGACCGAACGGGGAAGTTCATAAGTAGGTTGGGGTGACAAGGCTCGCCTTGTTCGCCATAGCCCCGTTTGTGTCGGTTGAGGACCGTTCGTTGTGGCCCCGCTGAGCAAGTTTGAACAGTACCGGATACATGCTAGGAGAATGGGAACTAGTAAACTGAGTAGCTCGATGTTGTATTATTGGACAGGGCCCCACCTCTGTTTTGGTGATGAAGATGGTATGGTGGTTGCGGGTATGTGTTTGAAGGGAGGGTACACGGGCTAACCACGGATTGCCCAGCGCGGGGGTCGCGTGGAGGACGTGTGCCCGGGAGAGGTGACACTCGGACCGGCTCTATGGTGTCTTGTGAAAGGTTGTCGTGCGTGACTCCTTCGAGTGTGCGTACGTCGTGTATTCCGGGTTTCGCCTGCAGGTGTAAATCGATTCGAATCGCCGTCCCTCGCGGTTATTGAGTACCACTTGTTCACTGTGTCACATCGTAGTAAGAAGTGCACATGATGATATTTATATGCTATTGTACTTCAATTAATTGTATTGCTACCATGTATTGCTTAGTTAGGTTGCCAATTTTTATATTAATGCAAGAACCCTTTTAATTTGGCTAAAATATGAAAATAAGGATCAATTATTAGTGCTGTTTTTGCAATTAAAGTTCAGCAACCTGGTCAACCCCCTGCATATTAGAAGTCGGTCTTAGAAGACCATTTTGACGGGTAAGACTTGCTGAGTATTAGTTGCTCAGGGTTTGTTGTTTAAAATTTTGCTGCAGGTATTCCTAATTGTAATTTCTGCGGTTGTTGTGGCAAAGTAGTGTGGGAGGGTGAGCTGCCCAAGGACTGGTCTATTGAGTGGGTTCCCTCCTCTCCCAGCCAGGAGCAAGGTGAGTGAGATCGTGTCTACGGGCCGGACATGATTTCCTTGTGGATATGTATCGTCGTGTGTTTCGCTTCCGCTCGCTTTTATGTAATCGAATTTCGAACTCTTTTATGTAATATTAATCGAACTTCGAACTTTGTATCCTATGTTAATTATGGAACCAATGTAATAACTAAACTTGTTGTAAAATTATTTTACTTATGCTTATGTGTGTGGTCATGTGCATACTTGCTTCGCCAAGTATCCCCCGATTATGATCCTGGTTAGCCAAACCCCTCATTAATTTGAGGTGGGATGCTACATCAAGTGCCTCAGGGATGGATGAAGTAGGACTAGGAGAGCGGCCGTAGACAAATATTGGTACACCTTGTACAATTTGCCGGGCGCATACAAATTGAAAATCATCTATCTATTATATATATAATTGACCACAAAACGAAGGCACCATGTTCGCTTTTAAGGCTTAGAAATTACCACGTTAATTGGAGAAAATAAGAAGAGAAAATTACCCACCACCGCCATTATGAAAAACTTAGTTACAAAACCCCCTATAAATATTTACAAAATATGTAAATTCGGAATAATAAAAAATAACCAAAATACCCCTCGCACCTATCGATAAATTACCCACCATGTCATTATGTGTAAAAAAAAGCTAATTTTGGAATAATAAAAAATAGCAAAAATACCACTCGCACCAATTTCTAAATTACCCACCATGCCATTATGAGTCAAAAAATAGCTAAATTCTGAATAATAAAAAATAACCAAAAATACCCTTCACACCTATTTCTTAATTACTCATCGTGCCATTATAAGTTTAATAAATAAATAAATTTGGATTATAAAAATAACTAAACATATCTCTTATTCTTATTTCTGCACCATACCATTATGAGTCTAAAACAGCTAAATTTTGGAATAATAAATATTCAAAATACAATTAATTCCTATTTCTAAATACATCATTATAAAAATACACCGCCATATGTCCAGCTAGTTTTGCACACTCTCTTATTTTTAGTATGACGCATTTTCTTCAAAATATTTATTTGTAGCACGACACGGGTTTTTCCTACCATGACATAAGGTAGCTGTTTAGCATAGCATGTTTGAATCGACCTCAGTTCTAAAATAAATTAGGTCTCTTTGGGCTTTAGGTTCTTTTTTTTTTTGAAAAAAGCTTTCCAAAATAGAAAATAATAACAATAATTGTGGGTAAATTGGTGCATCTTAGGAGGTAAGATGCTATTTAAAGTCTCAAAAATTACTCAAATGTATTCTGTAGGGACAAGGTAATATTTATAACTTAAGTACCATGAGTTCATATCGTATTGTACCAGTGATTCATTTGTTATTCTAACATACTTACACCATACTTATCTGGTCACTATGAGTTTACAGTTACCTTGCTAGCCGGTTGTCACAATATTGGTTTTTACATGCTACTTATAACCTGAAAGTTGTATAGACGAACATGCTACTCCTATTAGATTGGTTGGATCCTCTAATTGGCTCCAATTATATTATAAATCAAACACAAAGGGTTAGTTAAGGCACAATCCAAGATAAATGATGACTCACACTTAAATTGAGGGATGGTGAGAACCTCTCCAATCTATTTCTACTATTTTATAAATATGAAGTAAGTATAAAATAAGTAATCAAAATAAACAATGTTAAATATTTATTATAATAATATAAAAATATTTTAAATAGTATAAAGTCTAGCTACACAAATGCGTAGGTAGCCATATTAGTTTATGAAAAATGTCTATGATAGTCCCGCCGGGAGTAGTCCGAATTCAGGACATCGCATATCCTCCGCCTAAGAGACATGATGTGGACAAACAGTCCCTTGTAGCTCCCTTCCTTGCGCAGCCGGTCCAAATGTTCCTCCGCCACCCTCACGAACTGCTCCATGTCGATGCCGGCCTCGAAGTGGCGCTCCAGCATCGGCTCGTATACGGCGCGTATGACCCCGGCGAACGCCACCGGGTTGCACGCAGGCACCTCGAAGGACTCCATACCGACCATCTCGAACGAGCCCTCCGCGGCCACGATCTCCCGCACCTCCTCGGCACAGGGATCGTATATCGGGATGTTGTACGACTCCAGCCTCGCCGCGTCCACGAGTCCCTGCATCATATCAGACCAAGATCATCATCGCCCGGTTAGGTTGTTGTTTCCTTGATCGTTCGCTCGTTCGACCATGGATGAATGCATGCCGGAAGCTTTGCTGGAGTATATAGCTAGCGATCAAACGAACGAACCCGGGCAGCCATGGTGTTGAGGATGTCGGTGGGGCTCGTTGATGGCGCAGCCTTCGCTGCTCATGTCCCTCGCCGACCGTCCCTTGAGGGACGCCAGCAGCCAGCCTCCCGCGACGACTTCCTTAGCACGCGACTCGAGGAACAGCGTGAAGTCCCTGCCGGACTGCCGCGCGTACGCTTCGATCACCGCCGAGGAGCTCTTCCGGCCAGCGCAGATGCTCCCTCTGTTCACCAGCTCGCCGGTGGTCAGCTCCTGGGGAACCTGTGAGAGCCAGTGCAGGCTGAAGGAGGAAATGGCAACGTGCAGGTTCCCCTCCGGGAAAAGCCGGCCGAAGAACGACCCCGGCGCGCCGAAGACAAAGACGCTGTTGCCAGCGTCAGGCTCCCCCGTCTGCTGCAGGAACCCCGGGACGTGCCTGAAAACAGTGTTGAAGTCGTTGTCGGGGAGGTCGTTGAGGAAGACGCGGACCTCCGGGCGGGCGACGCCAGCGGCCGCGCACCGGTGGCGCAAGGCGTCGACGGCCACGGAGACCAGGAACAGAGTGTTGGGCCCCGACGAGCAGCCGAGGTCCGCGATGCCGATGCTCCTCGGCACGCCAGCGGCAGAGTCAGGGCACAGGTCCGCCACGGCTGCCTCCACCAGTGGAACCAGCCTCTGCTGGGCGCGCCTCTGCGACAATGGATATCCATGCATAAGTAAATTAATAACATGCAAGCAAGAGTCAATTCGGTTTAAACAAAGAAAAATATATATGCCAAGGATGGGAGATGAACGCGTACGTGCGTGGACGGGCCTGAGGAGTGCAGTTCTTGGCGTAGCTGGTGTGCCCTTCGCCCCCGTTCATGTGGACGCCCTGCGACGCCGACACCGGCAGCGCCATTGCCAAGCTCTCCTCCGACACCAAGCCGCGCTGCAAGTACCGAAAAGCGGAGGACAACATGCTTCCTTACTTGTACGTATTGCACCCTGATCCACGTTTGTTCTGGAGAGCTACACTGCACTGTACCGGCCTACTCACGTTTTTTTAAGGAAAAAGGCCTTAAGCTGCACTGTACCAGCATGCTCACATTTTTGTTTTTGTTACGAAAAAGTCCTCCCCATCTACCTCAGTTGTTGTTGTAGTTTGAATTTCCTCCATCCTCCCTCTCTCGATTAATCACACCGTTTATTTTCCTCTCCCTCTAGGCGCAAGGATATGTCAAACTAGGTACATATCCCGCACGTTGCTGCGGGAAGATAAGATTCAAGAGGTGATTGGATTAAGAAAATATAAAAATAGTTTGAACTATAAAGGAATATGATGTTTGGGTCATTAATCGAAGCACGTGATGCTTTTTTTTTTTTTTTTGCTCGTTTTTGTTGTTGGCATCAAGTGCTTTGAAGTCAACATCAACTATTACCATAGAGACAACCACCGCATTCTTTCTTTTTATGAAATTTTTTCAGAATGGAATGTAAGAACCCTAAATTGCTTCTGTATCAGACTTTAGTAGAACAATGTGTGTGTTCACAGTGTATCTTGAAGATAAATCAACTACACTATAGAAAAGCGATACAAATGATCGTACCTGTATTGGGGCTTAGTTTCCCATATCAAACATTTTCAGAAGCAACTAAAAGAAGATGTGTTTTTGTACTATAAAGCTCTGATATAAATGATCGCGTACACGTTGTGCTTAATTAGTCTGCCATATAGCACGCACGTTCAGAGGCAACTAAAAGCAAATGAATGACATGGTAACATCCTCGGATAATTTGGAAGTAGACACACAGATGCACTATGAGGCAAGTGAACTACATGAGCCATAGTCCCAAAATATGGTTTGTTGACATGCATTAGATCCTGATACCCATCTGAACCTTGATCAACGTTGCCTTGGATATATATAATTTCAACAGCAAGGAATTAGTGTCCCATCTGCATAAGACGTTGTAACAAAAATAAGAATGGAAATAAAAATAAAACTTTGTTGATCCCAAATCTAATTATTAAGTTTCATGCAGGTAAGAACTTGTAGTGAACATGAATGAGAATGATTGGACTGGATAAAACTGCACCAGGCATAACAAACTCATGGCAATAAAATTACAGCAAATTTTCATAGCATGTATAGTCCAAAGATATCCCAGAAGCAAATTTCTGCACGGAGAACAGAGAAACCGAATCCTACAGGATTGCCTAGCAAGAAAAGAATCAATCAAGGACGCAAGGGGCAGAGATATAAAAAGCAAAAGTATCCTTGCTCGCATGATTTTTAAAGCAATGGCTCACATGATTTAGTGATATATTGGAAGCAGGTTTCCTAGTGCAAGGGCAGGTTAGGCAAAGAACACGACGATGTAGCTGCTCAGCCTGCTCAATAGAGATGCTCGTGGTTACAAACAGCTCCTACGTACGTTGATGCCTGCAGGATGATGCAATTGGTTGATGGTGGAGCGGTCTGATATGTATATTAGAGCTTGGCACCTGTCCGACTGCCAGCTCATCTCAGGGACGTGAGCACAGAGAATGCCTGGCCTGTTTCGACTGCCAGGATATGAGATAAAAAAGATAGGAACATGAAGACAATTTAAGGAGATAAAGTAACGCATTTTGGAACTTAAAGAGGAAAACATCGTGTGACTCTTCAGCTGGGGGCATTCATGAATTCAATAGTCTGCAATGGCTGAAGACCGTCATAGCTACATTGATGGAGTAAAGCAAGAAAAGTAACGCATTTGGAACTTGAAGAGGAAAACATCGTGTGACTCTTCAGTTAGGGGCATTCATGAAGAATAATAGGACGCAATGGCTGCTGGAGACCGTCATAGCTAGATTGATGTAGGAGTAAAGGAAGGAAAGAGAAGCATGCACATACATGGACGGGTAGATGTTAATCTGAGATGATGATCTAACGGTGATAAGATTTGAGGTGATGTGGCTCAACGTGAGGGCAGAGAAATAGCTATTAAAGACTCTTAGTTGGTTGCACTTATAAAAAAAAAAATAGTAGATATGATGACATTTTGCATAAGGGAATTAATTTTTCATATTGGTTGGATAAGTAACTATATGACAAGCATATTTAAAATACTCATGAGCAACTCATTCAATGCCCACTGGTACATTCCCATAGCTCAAGTGTAACATCTGGCATCTTGCCAACCAATATGTCAACACTGAGTTCATATCCACATCCATGACTACGATCGTGACTAACAAATACTCACCTTTATGAACACACGAACGCAATTCCTATCCTTATGATCGCCTCTGAAAGACTGGACTGTCTGGTCTTCGGATTCACAAAGTCATCATAGGCGTTTCGCTGTCGACAGGAACATCGCCTTCCACTGAATACTCAATGCCGTTAAATCCTAGAAAATTTGCTCTCACGTGGAGTCGAACCCAAAATATAAGATGCTGCTGAGGTTCTTGTAACCACTAAACTACATACCTTTTCACATCTCTGACGATATTTACTGCCAGACCAAAAAAAAAATGATGAACATATATCTATAGAAAAAATATGTATTTGTGTTAAAAAAAGAGGAAGAATTGGTAGCTATAATTCAGTTTCTACAGAGTGTATGTGTATCTCCGGCCGCCTCTTGCCGCATGTCGTGTTCCTATGTACGGGCTCCGCGGGTTCCACCGGCCGCAGCAGCCAGCGGGTTGCGCCACCCCGACGGCAATGCCGGTGGTAACTCCGATACCCTGCTCTAAGTCAGATCGTTCGCAAGACCAGGAGGAGCTTGGCCCTGCTCCTTGCCTTCCGAAGCTCCACAGCCTCCGAATGGACCTCAGCCTCGCCAAGCCCGGCGACTTCACCGCGTCTCCCGGGGTCAGCGCGGCCGACTCCGGGATCTCCATCACCAGCATGCCCGTCGCAGCGATTCTGTCCGTGGACGGGCTGACATCGCCGTGGTGATGGGACACCTCGAGAAGCACACTCGCGGGCAGGCTGCTGGAGCCGTAGTTCGCCTGCTCGGGAGCGACGGGAGGAAGAACGGGAGGCAAGGCGGCGGCCCGCGGCGACACGTCGGGCTTGGCAATGGTGAGGCGGCAGAGCGGGCAGGTGGTGTGGGACGCCAGCCACATGTCGACGCCTATGTTACCCCGATACGGCGATACCGGTACCGGTACGCGATACGGCATTTTCTCAAAAACACCGATACGACGATACGTCTGTATATATATTTTTTTTCTATGTATATATATAATATTATAATTTTTTTTGCTTGAAGCTAAATGCAATTACCTAGAAGGTTAAGTATAATGCATCCATATGCAATCATCTTTTAGTCTCACTTCCAGTTCTCCCTCCTAGCATGACAAACCCGACAACTGGCTATTGTAACTGATGAGAAGAAAGAATTTTAAGTTTGCAGTAACAGACTATGTCGTCCTTAAGTGAGGATAATCGAGAAAATAGGATCAGGGGTCATGTTATTGGTGGAAAGAGTGCTTTTATGAGTCTCGAATGAGGGTTGAGTCAGGGCTGGAGGTATCCAGAAAGAATCAGCGAAGTGTCGGTCAAGTATTAGAATTATTTTTATTATTTCAAAATTATAAATATGTGCGATACGCATCCGACACGTATCGGTGAAGTATCGGTGTCCGATACGTATCGGAGGAGTATCGGTATCCGATACGTGAGCGTTCGGAAGTATCCGTGCTTCATAGGTCGACGCAGCCGGCGTGGAAGCCGTGGCCGCAGCGGGGCAGGAACCGGGCCTCCTCGCCGTCGTCTAGCGCGGCGAGGCACACCGCGCACTTCACCGCGTCGTCCGACGAACCATTGGCCGCCGCGCGGCACACGGTGACGGGTAGCGAGCGGAGCAGCTCCGGATCGACGCCCCGTTTACAGCGCCCGCCGCTCTGCGACTCTTGGGCGCCCGATCGGCGCCGGTCGAAAGAACGGATGTACTGCCGGAGTGAGACGAGGCCGACGGAGAACACGACGAAGAGGAGGAGGCCGCTGGTCACGTCGACGAAGCCGTTGACGGTCAGGGGACGCCCGTCGGCCAGAGCCACGGGCGCCGCGGGAGGGCTAGTGGCGACGGCGCTGGGCAATGTCGACGAATCCACGTGCACGGCGGCGCCGGCGCCTTGGCCGGAATGTTGTGTCATGTTCGAACAAACCAGGCTGGTTGGCGCGTCGATCAAGCGAAGTGTGTGTACGTAGTTAGGTGGAGGAAGCACTCGCACCGTCGCACGTGTACATATATCCAGGCCGGACCCGGAGCAGGAGCGGCGTTGACTACACGGAGAAGGCGCCGGGAAGGCGTCGCGCGCTTGCACCTACAGCCGCGGACAAGTCTGTGCGGGCGTGCTTGCGCCGCGTCGGTCAATGGAGGCGGTGAGACAAGTCCGTTCGATTCCACGTCGCGGACGATTCAACGGCGCGCGGCGGTCAGTGACAGCGCTTAGTGCTGGCGTCTAGCTAGGCACAGTCCTCCCTTTCCTTCTTCCAAGTGCGCATAGTCAATTCAGAGAGAGGAGGAAACAATATACTACAGTATATGAAGAGTGGGAGATAAACGCGTGCGTGCGTGGACGGGCCTGAGGTGTGTGAGCAGCAATTCTTGGCGTAGCTGGTGTGCGCGTCGCCCCCCTTCATGTTAACGCCCTGCGACGCCGACACCGGCAGCACCATTGCCGAGCTCTTCTTCGTCACCGAGCCGCGCTGCAAGGGCCCGAAAAGTGGAGGGCAGCATGCAAGAGCGTGCTGGTAGCTTAGGGATGAAAACAGAACAGTAATTTTCCAAAATCACCGACGCCGTTTTTACATTTTTTTTCCCATCATTTCCGTTTTATTCAAAAAATTATGGAAATTGGACGGTATTTGGAATGACAAATATGGAATCTGGTTCAAAATGATTTGGGCATTCCCTTCATCATATTACCATATTTACCAAAAATCACAACCGAAAATTCTGTATTTATTCAATAATAATCGGGCATATATGCATGAGATTGATTATTAGAAGCATTCCATTCGATACAATCAAGTATTTGACCAATCACAACTCTCTTGTTTGTCTCCTAGTCGTCTGTCACATAGGCTGGCTGGCGTCCTATGTGGATTATCATTTTCTGACCGATATCGATATGTTTCTGCTCAGATTACTTCGCTTTCAATGTTTCCGTATTTCCGATGTCGTAACCGTTTCTGATGTTACCGTTTTTTATCCCGACTCTGAGATAAAAGTATACGAGTGAAAATAGTTTAAGATATTTTCCTATCGTTTCCGACCGTTTTCATCCCGCGGCTTAGATTGAGATGGGCATGGCAGCAAACTTGCTTGTCTTGCACCACGATCACGTTTCTTGCTGCAGAGTTGCGCGGCCTGTACCGTCCAGCTCTCACGTTTTTTTCTTAGAAAAAAGTCCTTCAGGTCAACCTTTTTTTTCCTCTGGGAAAAGACGTTCTCGTCAACCCTCGACTCTTGTTGTACGTTAGCAGTTCGAATTTCCACCATCCTCACTCTCTCAATTATAAGGGAATTGTCCCATTCGGATCTAGATCGACGTGGAAATTGTTGTAGTATGCCTAGGTCGTTCTTGTTGTAAACTCTTCCTCCTAAATGAAATGCGTGTCCATATACATTTATTGGAGCTTGTGTCCTTGTCTTCCATTGCCTAGTGCCACGATCATCGTCCCATGACCCCTGCTCTCGCTCTGTGCTGCAGATATTTTTTTTTTCTCTCTCTGTGCTGCAGAGCTCACGGTGGTGGTGCCTCATGGACTTCACTAGGCCTAGCTAGGCTGGAGCAAGTGCAAATTTGAGGCCCGAGAAAGATGGAAATGTAAGGTGTTGTTGAACTTGGTGATCAAAAATAAAAAAAGGTGTTGGACTTGATTTAGTGGTAGGCATCCCCGGGCCGCAAAAGTAATAGACCATGCAAATTCTAGTGGGCCTAGCTTGATGTTATTTTTTCCAGCTTAAAATATTGACATTTTTTTACTTCTAAAAAAAAATATTGACTTTTTTTTATGAAATCGTATATTGACAGTTGTGAAACGCTAGAAAGTTGTCTCGAATGGCGAATCATCTGTACCTTTTCCTCTGAACCTTGCGCAGAACAAACATGCTCTTCATTATTTGACAAATTTATACTCAACCATTTGTGTCATGACATAATGGACGAGGTTATGGATGGGGCCAGTGGCTATGATGCCGTACTGGTTCCAAAAAAACAGTCTACTACAAAGAGTAAAGGAAAACAAATTAAAAAGTAACAATGAAAGGGGTGTTCTGGAATTCAGATGGGTTTAAAGACCCAAAGAAACATCGTTATATTTCTGATTTAACGAAAGAACAAAGCCTTAGCTTTATAGCTATATCTGAAACAGGCAGGCGAAGTTTCACTTCACCTTTTCTAAAGAATTTGTGTGCTGGACGAGACTCTTTATGGCATGTAAAAGAACCTAAAGGACGATCTGGGGGAATCCTTTTAGGTATCGACCTTAATGTCTTTGACATTGGTGCAATCGATGAAGGGGATTACTACGTTAAGTTCCATTTATGCAATAAGAGTGATAGCTTCAAATGGGCTTTAGTGGTAGTTTATGGACCAGCACAAGTAAATTTTAAAGAACAGTTTTTGGCGGAGTTAGTAAACATGTGTAGCCGTGAGCACCTTCATATTCTAGTTGGTGGTGATTTTAACATTTTGAGAAGTCCTCTTGAGAAAAATAACGATAATTACGATGATAGATGGCCGTTTCTCTTTAATGCGGTCATAGATGGCTTGAATCTTAGGGAGCTCGAAATGTCAGGGCGGCAGTACACATGGGCTAACTCACTTGCGCAGCCAACATATGAGAAGTTGGATCGTGTTTTAATGTCAACAGAGTGGGAACAAAAATTTCCTATGTCAACAGTAATGGCCCTTTCGAGAGAAATCTTGGATCACACACCATTGCTACTAAATACCGGGGAATCATCTACTCTGGTACAACCCTTATTCAAATTTGAGTTGGGTTGGTTACTTAGAGATGGATTTGTTGATATGGTAAAAGAAATTTGGAATAATGTTTATGAGGGGTCCACACCCATGGAAAGGTGGCAATCCAAAATTAGGATGCTTCGCCAATACCTTCGGGGCTGGGCTAAGAATACAAGTGGGAAATATAAAAAGGAAAAGAAAGACCTTCTCGATAAGTTGGACGTCCTTGATAAAAAGGCAGAGTCCTCTATGCTTACCCCTCAGGAAGTTGACATAAAACAATACTTGAATTCTAGACTTGCTCACCTATTACGGGAGGAGGAAGTAAAATGGTATCAACGTGCCAAGACAAAGGATTTATTGGAAGGAGATTCCAATACAAAGTATTTTCAACTCGTGGCAAATGGTAAACACAGAAAAACAAGAATATATAAGTTGCAAGAGGGAGATCATGTGATAAGTGGTGACGAGGAGCTGAAGAAGCATATCACCACTTACTATAAAGGACTTTTCGGTCCTCCAGAGGAAAACTCATTCCGTCTAGATGCGACTCGTACGGATGACATACCTCAAGTAACTAAAATGGAAAATCAATTCTTGACTCAACAATTCGCAGAAGAGGAAGTTAGATCAGCAATATTCCAAATGGAGCATAATAAAGCCCCGGGACCTGATGGTTTCCCGGCTGAATTCTATCAAGCGTTCTGGGGCTTAATAAAAGACGATCTCATGGCGCTCTTTTATGATTTTCATGCTGGGCATCTTCCTCTTTATAGTCTAAACTTTGGAACAATTATCTTATTGCCCAAGTGTAGAGAAGCTATCAAAATACAGCAATATAGACCTATATGTTTGCTAAATGTTAGCTTCAAAGTGTTTACAAAGGTTGCCACAAACAGAATAACAAGTGTTGCGCAAAAAAGTGATTAGCCCCACACAAACGGCTTTCTTGCCGGGGCGTAACATTATGGAAGGTGTGGTAATCCTTCACGAAACTATTCATGAAATGCATAAAAAGAAACAAAGCGGAGTTGTCTTTAACATCGACTTCGAAAAGGCCTACGATAAGGTCAAGTGGTCCTTTGTGAAACAAACCTTAGAAATCAAAGGTTTTTCATCTAAATGGTGCCAGTGGATAGATGCTTTCATGAAAGGGGGTCATGTAGGAATTAAGATAAATGATCAAGTGGGGCAGAATTTCCAAACAAAGAAAGGCCTAAGGCAAGGTGACCCTTTGTCTCCAATCCTCTTTAATATAATTGTGGACATGCTAGCTATCCTTATCAATAGATCAAAAAGAGAGGGGCAAATTAAAGGCGTGATACCACACCTCGTAGACGATGGTTTATCCATCTTGCAATATGCAGATGACACAATAATCTTTATGGATCATGATCTCGAGAGGGCTAGAAATTTAAAGCTACTTTTAAGTGCTTTTGAGCAGCTATCGGGTCTTAAGATAAATTTCCATAAGAGTGAGATTTTTTGCTTTGGAGAGGCCAAAGAGTGCGAGGGTCTATACTCAGAATTGTTTGGGTGCCATTCTGGTAGCTACCCATTCAAATACCTTGGCATACCAATGCATTTTAGGAAACTAAATAATGGGGATTGGAAAATAATTGAACAGCGATTTGAAAAGAAGTTGAGTGGCTGGAAAGGCAAACATCTTTCTGTAGGAGGAAGACTAGTTCTTATTAACTCTGTGTTAACTAGTCTCGCCATGTTTATGCTCTCTTTCTTTGAGGTACCTAGAGGAATCTTAGAGCAATTGGAGTATTATAGGTCATATTTTTTTTTGGCAGAGTGATGGCCATAAAAAGAAATACAGGTTGGCAAAATGGAGTATACTTTGCCAATCAAAAGACCAAGGGGGACTAGGAATACAGAATATAGACATACAAAATCAATGTTTGTTAAGTAAATGGTTGTTCAAGTTGATAAACGAGGAGGGGTTATGGCAAACCTTACTTCGTAGGAAGTACCTTGCTAATAGAACAATTACGCAGGTTGAAAGAAAAGCAGGGGATTCCCAATTCTGGTCGGGATTAATGAAAGTTAAAGACCAATTCTTAAGTTTGGGTTCCTTTCACTTGAACAATGGCACGAATATAAGGTTTTGGGAGGATAAGTGGGCTGGGAATTTTACTTTACAACAGCGCTTTCCTTCCCTGTATAACATTGCCAGAAGAAAAAATGTTCCGGTTGCTACTGTTTTTAGTTCAGTTTCATTGAATATTTCCTTTAGGCGTGGTCTTGTAGAAAATAATTTAATTCAATGGCATAACCTAGTAGCGAGGATAGCACAAACTAGACTTAACAACAGCAGAGACATTTTCAGGTGGAATTTACACCAAAATGGTACTTTCTCTGTAAGTTCTATGTACGGTGCATTGATAAATAACGGCAATGTGCGACAAAATAAATTGTTGTGGAAACTGAAGGTGCCTCTAAAAATAAAAATTTTCTTGTGGTATCTTAAGAAAGGGGTTGTTTTAACAAAAGATAACCTAGCTAGACGTAATTGGAACGGTAGTAAACTTTGTGCTTTCTGTTCCAATAATGAAACTATTCAACATTTGTTCTTTGACTGTTACTTTGCTAAATTTATTTGGCGAGCAATGTATTTTACCTTCGGTTTAGATACTCCTAATAGCATCTACCATATGTTTAATGGTTGGATAAGAGGGGTAGGGACTAAACTTAAGGGACAACTTCTTGCTGGTGCTTCCGCTTTATGCTGGGCCATATGGCTAAGTAGAAATGATATAGTCTTTGACAAATGTCCAATGAAAACTTATATGCTGGTACTCTTCAGAGGGACTCACTGGTTCAGGTTATGGGCGCACCTACAAATGCATGATGAGGACACCAACATGTTGAAAGAGGCATGCCGCGCATTGGAGACGACGGTTATGCAAATTTTTGCCAATCATGGATGGAGATTTAGCAATAGAATTGCTTTGTAATAAGTCCATTCAAAACTATGTTGGTGTTGATCTCGTTTTAAATTTTGTTGGGGTGCGTTTGGCAGACAGAGTGCTGCAAATTTAATGTAATAATGCAGGCCGTAACCTCTTAGGAGGTCAAGGTCGGGATGCTCTTTTCCCATTATCTAAAAAAAAATTTGACAATCTAAAGCAGTCTTCGGCTGCTAATATTTTTCCCCCTTTTGTTGCCAAAGGCTCCGTCCTACTCTTGTTCGGTGTTCTGTACGATGTTGGTTTGATGGGAGCTTTCATGATATTTGAGCGTTTTTACGTTTTTCCATAGAAGTTTTTTATTTGTCCATGTGACGACTCACACTGGTCAGCGATAAAAGGTTCTTCATCGGACCCGCCAACGGGCAAGCTGGGTTCCAACAGGTCATCTCATTCCTTGCGACGGATACTAATGGTGACGCTAAAAATTATGATTGATCCTACACTGGTCATCGACAGTCATGTTTTTTTTTTTTTGGACTGGAAAGGAGCTTCCATTACTCAGTGGCTGAACAATCATGTTTGCATTGCTAGTTTCAGAATCTTTAGGACTCCTTTTTGGAAGTTATCTATATTTCAGAACTTAAGAGAAACATGGTAAATGGTCTGCTGTAATAGTGTAAAATTTGATTTTTTTTTTTTGCTACTATAAATCTCGCATTGCGGTCTCACAAAGAAACGCTTAATCTCTCTGACACGTTGGCCACTTGTTTACTTTACTCCATGCGTTCTATATTTGATGAGATGTCATCAGATAAAGCACGGAGGGAGTACAAAAGAACAACGAACATATCTACAGATAGGTGTGTGAATCTAAGAAAAGAATGCATTTGTGTTACCAAAAAAAAAAAGGTAGCTACAATTCAGTTTCCACAGAGTTTATATGTTTCAGAGAGCATAGAAAAAATTGTATAGCTCTCCCACCGGCCGCCTCTGGCCCCATGTCGCATTCCGGCGTTATGTGCCGTCTCCGTGGGTTCCACTGGTCGTGTACGCCTCCGACTGCAGTCGCACCTCCCCAACGAGAATGCCGGTACCCTGCTCTAACTCAGGTCGTTCGCAAGAGCATGAGGAGCTCGGCCCTGCTCCTGGCCTTCCGAAGCTCCACAGCCTCCGAAAGGACATCAGCCTCTCGCCGAGCCCGGCGACTTGGCCGCGTCGCGTGGGGTCGGCGCTGCCGACTTCGGGATCTCGATCACCAGCATGGCCGTCGCAGGGACTCTGTCCGTGGACGGGGACGCGGCGTTGACAGCGCCCTGGTTGTGATCCGGCAACCCGATAAGCACGCTCGCGGGCAGGGTGATGGAGTCGTAGTTCGCCGGCTCAGGCGCGACGGGAGGAAGAGCGGGAGCCAAGGCGGAGGCCGGCAGCGTGACGTCGGGCTTCGCGATGGTGAGGCGACAGAGCGGGCAGGTGGTGTGGGATGCCAGCCACATGTCGACGCAGCCGGCGTGGAAGCCGTGGCCGCAGCGGGGCAGGAACCGGGCCGCCTCGCCGTCCTCGAGCTTGGCGAGGCACACCGCGCACTTCGCTTCGTCGTCCGACGAACCTTTGGCCGCAGCCGCGCGGTACACCGTGACGGGCAGCGAGCGGAGCAGCTCCGGATCGACGCCCCGGGCGGTACGGTTACGGCGCCCGCTCGGTCGGAAGAAGTGATGTAGTACCGACGGAGTGAAGCGAAGCCGACGGACAAGACGACGAAGAGCAAGAGGACGCTGGTCACGCCGACGATGTCGCCGACGGTCAGGGGGCCTTCGTCGACCACGGGCGCCGCGGGAGGAGGGCAAGCGGCTGCGGCGCTCGGCCGTGTCGACGAGTCCATATGGCGGCGGCGCCGGCGCCTGGTCTGAATGTTGTGTAGGTGGGGGAAGCATTCGCACCGTCGCACGTATATATCCAGGCCGGACACCTGGAGCAGGAAGTGTAGGTGACGACGGCGACATGCGCGCACGGACAGCGGCGTTGACTAAACGGAGAAGGCGCCAAGAAGGCGGCGGGCGCTTGCACCTGCAGCCGCGGCTAGGTTTGGCGGACAAGTTTGTTCGGGCGTGCTTGCACCGCACCTCGGTCAATGGCGGCGCGGTGAGACATCAGACAAGTCTGTTCGATTCCACGTCCACCAACGGTTATTCCGGTCAGTGACAGCGCTAGTGCTGGCGTCTCGCTAGCCAGTCCTCCCTTTCCTTCTTCTAAGTGCGGAGTGCCCTGGTTTCAGTTGATTGTTAGCTTAACTAAGTACCCGTGCGTTGCCACAGAAGTCTTCTATGTGTGATCGTCCAAGCGTTGCAATCATGCAAGTATTACATAGCCTTTTAAGTTCTAGCCCACTTGTCTCAAAATTCCTTTTGAATTCACGATCCAAGTGCCAACCTATTATCCTTTGTCAGTGTACGTAGTAACAATCAAATGATAGATTGCTACACTCTAATTAACATTTAGAAGAAAGACTTATCAGTGGACATGATTTAGTAGACTTTCCGGGCCGCTAAAGTGTACACAGACCTGATGCTAGACGATGCAAATTCCAGTGGGCTGTTTGGCACTGTAGCCTAATGTTTCCAGCGTCAAATATTGACGGTTGTTTTGCTAAAAAAAAAAAAGAAAGACATTGACGGTTGTGAAACGCTAGAAACTTGTCTAAGCATCTGTCCCTGTTTCTGTGAAATTTGTGCAGAACAAACATGCTCTTCCTTACCTAAAGCAGTCATCGGCTGCCAATAGAAAACATTTTTTTTTTTTTCACATTTCGTTGCCAAAGGCTGCAGTTTACTCTAAAAACTGGACTAGGGAGGAGAGACATCCATCCTAGCATTGTTTGATAGAAGAAGTTGAGAATCGAACCCTGGTCTGCTGGGTGACAACCCCCGCCACTGGGCTGCAGTTTACTCTCGTTCGGTGTTCTGTACGGCGTTGGTTTTTAATGGAAGCTCTCATGACATTTTTTTTTTTTGCGAGGAAAACTCTTATGACATTTTTTTGAGGATTTTCGTTTTATTTGTACCTGTGATGAGTCACGGGACTTAAGATTCTATCGAAAATTGTAAACGGACTTGCTGGGTTCAAACAATTCTCATCCATTCCTTTGCGAGTACCGATGGTGACCCTAAAAAAAAATAATTCTGATTGACCCTATAGTGGTCATCGACAGTCATGTTTGCGTTGCAGTCGTTTCAGAATATCTAGCGATTTCTTTCTTTGAGTTGAATAAATTCAGAGGAACAGTGGTAATTTTTTACAACTTCTGTAATATTCTCTCTGACTCGTTGGCCAGATATTTACTGAACTTTACAAAAGAACAATGAACATATCTACAGATAGGTGTGTGAATCTAAGAAAAGAATGTATTTGTGTTGTACAAAAAAGGAAGGAATGGTAGCTGTAATTCAGTTTCTACAGAGTATATGTATGTATCTGCAGAGAGCTTAGAAAAATTGGAACAGCTCTCTGGCCGCACGTCGCGTTCCGTCGTTACGTGCCGGCTCGGCGGGTTCCACCGGCCGTATACGCCTCCGACGGCAGTTGCGCCTCCGCGACAGCAATGCCGGTACCCTGCTCTAAGTCAGCTCGTTCGCAAGAGCAGGAAGTGCTCGGCCCTGCCCCTTGCCTTCCGAAGCTCCACAGACTCCGAAACGACATCAGCCTCGCCAAGCCCGGCGACTTGGCCACGTCGCGCGGGGTCGGCGCGGCCGACTCCGGGATCTCGATCACCAGCATGGCCGTCGTTGGGACTCTGCAGTCCGGGGACGGGTTCGCCGCGCTGGCAGCGCCCTGGTGGTGACCCGGCACGCCGAGAAGGACGCTTGCAGGCAGGCTGCTGGAGCCGTAGTTCGCCGGCTCGGGCGCGACTGGAGGAAGAACCAGAGCTATGTCTGGCTTGGCGACGATGAGGCGGCAGAGCGGGCAGGTGGTGTGGGATGCCAGCCACATGTCGACGCACTCGGCGTGGAAGCCGTGGCCGCATCGGGGCAGGAACCGGGCAGCCTCGCCGTCCTCCAGCTCCGCGAGGCACACCGCGCACTCCACCACTGCGTTGTCCTTCGGTCCTGACGACGACGCGCGGTACACCGTGACGGGCAGCGAGCGGAGAAGCTCCGGGTCGACGCCCCTGCCAACCACCGCACCGGCAGCACGGCGGCGGGGGCGGCCGCTCGGCGACTCTTGGGCGCGCCGGCGGCGCCGGTCCAAATAATTGATGCAGTACTGGAGGGAGACGAGGCCGACGGCGAACACGACGAAGAGGAAGAGGACGCCGGCCACGGTGACGATGGCGCCGACGGTCAGGGGGCCCCCGTCGGCCACGGGCTCCGCGGGAGGGCTAGCGTCACCGGCGCCCATGGCGGCCGCGCCTTGGTCGGGATCTTGTATCATGCTCCAACAGATCGACCCGGTTGGTTGGCGCGTCAAGCGAAAGCGTGTAGCTAGGTGGGGGGAAGCACAGGCGAGCTCGAGGTCGCGCATATATATATCCGTCCAGTATGGGGAGGGGCAGACCCGGAGCAGGCAGCGTCCTGGTGATGCCGTGACGACGGCGACACGCGCGCGTGGACGGACAGCGGCGTTGACGCGACAAGCGCGCTTTCGTGCACGACGGGGAACGGCCAAATGGGGGAGGGAGAAGGCGCCGAGAAGGCAGCGCGTGGTTGCGCCAGCAGCCGGGGCTAGGCTTGGCGGACAAGTTTGTGCGGGCGTCCTTGCGCCGCGCCGGTCGGTCAATGGCGGCGGTGAGACAAGTTCGTTCGATTCCACGTAAGGAACGGTTATTGCCTCGTGCAGTCGCGCGCGACGGCGGTCAGTGTCAGCTGCTAGTGCTGGCGTCTGGGTCTAATTAAGCTAGCCACAGTCCACTGTTCCCTTTCCTTCTTCGAAATGCAAGGTGCAGTTTTTTCGATTGATTGCTTATGCTTTTTTGCACGTGAGGTTTGACTAATCAGCATGTTCGCCTCGCTGCTTTGTAGCAGTTACAGTGTTCGCAGTTATTTTTTCTGCAGCAGCTACAGTGTTCGCAGTTATTTCTTCTACAGCTGCTACAGTAAAACAGCTGCTTCGCAGCGAGGCGAACAGACTGAATATTATTTCAACTCAAATGAAATTAGAGAGAAAAGACTAGATGCTCTCTTAGTCCCTTGCAAAGATGGCATCTTCTTATCCCTTGTAAAAGGGAATGGTCGCTTTCATTTGGTTGAAAGCCGAAATGATAAGTTCAATAGTTCCGGTGCCTAGCCTAGCTAGTCAAAACTACCAATGAATTGAGAGGTCAGATTCCCTGGTAAACACGAGAGGAAGTACCCAATTGTTAGTTGTCGCGCCTCGGTTTATTGAGACTCGCTAGTCCAGACAGCGACGAGACATGTGGATTGGAAGCTCATGGCACGATGATCATGAGATGCCAACCACGGGGGATGGATGTGTTCATGTGTTGAAGGCACGCCCCGACGTCCTGCGGGACCGGCCGGCTGCTTGTTGACATGGACGGGGGGCCAAGGAAGGCATGCGGGGATCGTGAACCGCGGATACGGGTCACTAGACCACAGCAAATTAAATGTTCGGTCCTCGTGGAACAAAACAAGAAATGTACCTGAATTATTTTGCAGACGTACACAAGAAACAATTTCTTTATCTTAAAGTTTATCTTACAAATAGATAAAAATCCATGGGAAATACCAATGAATGACTCTCTTTTTTTCTAGCAATGCGTAAAGAACGTGTTGCAAATTACACTACACCAGCGCCCTCGTCAGATACAACATAACTGTTTTCCGAAGTGACCACTAACATACGAAATACAACATAGCAGCACCCCCATCAAATACAACATAACTGTTTTCCGAAGTGACCATTAACATACGAAATACAACATATGAAATATGACTTTTAAAGATGATATACAATTACACGTAGATCGTTGAGCATTTAAATATACTCTTTTTCCCAGGAGGTGAGCTCATAAATCGTGGTGAGTATATTCTGCATTGAAAATTTTGTAACACTTGGGCCAAGCGGGAGTGACATCAGAGTAAGGAAGATTCATCAAATAAAAAGAAAAAGGTGCTGAAAGTAAGATAATTGGGCCAAGCCCAACCTTTGTTGGTACTTTCCACAAATATTACCCAAGAAGTTCCTAAAAATGTTTCTCAAAAAAAAAAGTTCCCAAAAATTCACATCCCACAGCGGGAAACTGCCCGCGACAACTCAATACCAAACCAACCACGGCGGCGAGCTCTCGCAATGCGGCCTCCTGAGCCCAAGCACCGTGCCATTGCCGCCGCCTCCTCCTCTTACAGCTAGCACGAGCTGCGCCCAGAGAACCCGCTCCTCCTCTCCTCCTCGGGCGCCTCCAAGCTCTCCCTTGGTTGCCTCCTCCTCGATCGCCTCTTCTACGGCGGCCTCCCCGCCGCCTCTGTCACCGAGATGGCCGGCGAGTCGGCCTCCAACAAGACCCAGCTCTGCCTCCAGCTCGCACTCCTCACGCCCTAGTCCCCGCTCTACACCTCCCCTCTGTTCCTCCACTCCGATCTCCCTTTCCCCTTCTGCAGCCTCCGCCGCATCGCCCCTAAATCCCACCCTGACATCCTAGACCACGTACGTCCTCATCGCCATCGCAGAGCTCCTCTCCCTCCTCTTGAGCGCTCAGCGTGCGCTCGCACACCCGGACCGGTCACTGCACCGCCTCCCCATCCGTCTCATCCTCCTCGATTCCATCACCTCCCTCTTCCGCTCCGACTTCGATGCTCCCCCGCCGATCCCAAGCGCCGGTCCGCGCTCTTCTTCCAGATTTCCGCCAAGCTCAAGAAGTTGCATACAGGCACCAGTGCGTGGTTCTGGTGACCAATCATGTGGTAGACCACCTTATTCGAACTAATCAAACTAGTACATTGCCCGTGCTAACGCTACGGTGATTAAAAGAACATGGTAATGCATGATAACATATGTTATTTATCTAAGATCATAAAAGGGAAAAAATATAAAGCAAATTTGTTTGGAGCACACTAACAAAGTGTGTCTTCACCCACAACACACTGTCAAAATCGAATTCGTCTGATTATTGACTCGGACACACTATTGGCGATGAAACAATTATTTCTAACATTTTTATTTCAATACATTAGAACTTACAACTTTGCACAAAGATACATGGTAACATGATCTATCTGTGTACTTTTTGATAGATGTTTTTTTCCAATTATTTCCATTGTATTCTCTACAAATCAAATATTAAAACAATAAAACTATGCAAACATTTGAGAAAAAAAACCTATCAAAAAGTACATTGATATAGAATATCACAATGTATCTATATGCAAAGTTTCAAGATCTAATGTATTTTATGTACTGAGATAAAAATGTTAAAAATAATTATTTCATTGCTAATAGTGTGTCCCAGACAATAATCACAAAATCGTAGTGTGCCTTAGACAAATTCAATTTTGACAATGTGTTGCGGACAAAGACACACTTTGTCGGTGTGCTCCAAACAAATTTTCCAAAATATAAAGGTGGACATACGACCTCTAATCCATTTCATCGATCACAAGCCAATGTAAATCACAGAAATCAGGCTTCATGTGCAATCCGAATTGAACATGGAATATAAATCTCAATGCGGTACAAGCAAAATCCTCTACTCTTGTTGCTTCGCGAAAGATTTAAACCCCACAATGTTTCATTTTTTTCTTGTACAAAAGATTTCCAATCGATAACCTAGGACCACAGCCACATCAGGCTGCCCGGAAGGTTGCCACTCTAAAGTGCTTCAAACTCTAGTTTGGGCTCTTAAATGTTTCAAACGCCATGCACCTTAAATACCTAAAGAAAAAAGGTGGGGGCTCTAAAATGTTTCAAAGGTACCACTTGCTTTGGACACAAAAATCGATCATATATTTGTGATTTCAATACCATCAATTTGGGATGATCAAGTTAAAGAAACGTTTGGACCACCTCACAATGAGTTCGTATAATCCTTAATCAGCAACAAATTTGATTACTAATTTAAATTATCAATACAAGATGAACTAACCACAAACCCTTTAATTTGAATGTTGTTCCCATCATGCGAGTCACCTCATTCTCATTCTACACACTGAAATCGGTAACTTTTGTCAACAATAGGCTAGGATTAAGGCACTAAAAGGCCAATGTACAAAGTTGGACAGCAATGGATTTGCAAGATACGTGTTAAGTAGCAGTAGTACCTTTGAAAGTGCCTGGGCAATTGCTTTTTGATGCCCTGAAATTCCAAGTCTAACAGTGTATCCTGTACTTAAAAAAGTAGCCAGTAGGGGACCAAATAAACATAAGCAAAAAGAAAAAGGAATGAAGCAGAGAAACGGCAAGCCAGTTTAGAACTGTGTATGTTAACAACAGGCCTCAGTGGATAGCAAAACAAAGACTTGATCAATATAGTAACCATAGAAAAATATGATGGCCTTGTTTAATGATTTTTATAATGGAGATTTATTTGCCTCTTTATTGCTTAAACTTTGGAATAATTACTTTGCTACCCAAACAAAAAGAAGCAACTCAGATCAAACAATTTATACCTATATGCCTACTTAGTGAGTTTTAAGATCTTCACTAATGTGGCTGTTAATAGGATTACAAAAGTTGCGGACAAATTGATTAGACCGTCTCAAACGGCTTTCATGCCTGGCAGAAACATCATGGAGGGTGTTGTTATTTTACACGAAACAATTCATGAACTACACAAAAAAAAAAACTGAATGGTGCCATATTAAATCTGGATTTTGAGAAAGCTTATGACAAAGTTAAGTGGTCCTTTCTCCAACAGACCTTAAAGATGAAAGGTTTCTCTGATAAGTGGTGTTCATGGATACAAAGTTTTGTATCTAAAGGCAGTGTGGGAGTCAAAGTAAATGATGATGTGGGTAGATACTTCCAAACCAAGAAGAGATTACGGCAAGGTGATCCTTTGTCTCCAATCTTATTTAATCTGGTGGTAGATATGTTGGCTATTTTAATAGCTAGAGCAAAGGATGAGGGCCAAATCAAAGGTCTAGTACCTCATTTAATTGATGATGGTTTTTCAATCCTACAATATGCAGATGACACTATAATTTTTATGGAACATAATCTTGAACAGGCAAAAAACATGAAATTGCTTTTATATGCGTTTGAGCAGTTTTCAGTCTTGAAGATTAATTTTCATAAGAGTGAAATCTTCTTCTATGGGGAGGCAAAGGAGTGTGAAAACGAGTATACACAATTGTTTGGTTGTGATATGGGAGAATATCCCTTTAGGTATCTAGAAATACCAATGCATCATAGGCGACTAAGTAACAAAGATTGGAAGATTATAGAAGACAAGTTTGAAAAAAAAAACTAAGTAGTTGGAAGGGTAAGCATCTGTCATATGGTGGACGACTAGTGCTTATTAATTCTATTTCAAGCAGTCTAGCACTCTTCATGTGTTCATTCTTTGAAATTCCAAAAGGGCTACTAAAGAAGCTAGATTATTATAGATCTAAATTCTTTTGACAAGGTGATTAACATAAGAAGAAATATACACTTGCAAAATAAGATATAGTATGCAGACCAAAGGACCAAGGAGGGTTAGGGGGATACTAGACTTGGAAGTTCAAAATAGATGTTTACTTAGCAAATGGTTATACAAACTCTTAAATGAGGAGGGGCAATGGCAACAATTGATAAGGAATAAGTATTTGAATAATAAAACTTTGACTCAAGTACAACCAAATCCTGGTGATTCACATTTCTGGTCATGTCTTTTGAGTGTTAAAGATCAATTATTACAATTTGGATCTTTTATCGTATATAAAAGATGGCATTCAAACTATATTATGGGAGGATAAGTGGCTGGGGAAGTGCTTAAGAGATCAATTCCCTATTCTCTACAATATAGTTAGGAAAAGACATGACACGATATCTAATGTTTTTAGCTTAGTTCCATTAAATTTATCCTTTAGGAGATCTTTAGTAGGCGATAAACTTGATGCTTGGTACAATCTTATGAGTAAGTTGCTAGATGTACAGTTAACTGATGAGCCGGATACATTTAAATGGTATTTATGCCAAAATGGTAAGTTCACGGTCCAGTCAATGTATGGAGCAATCTTAGACACAAGTATTGTTACAAATAATAATAGATTCCTTTGGAAGATCAAAGTTCTTTTAAAGATTAAAGTTTTTCTCTGGTTTTTGCATAAGGAATTTATACTCACCAAAGATAATCTAGCTAGAAGAAACTGGAATGGGATAAATGTTGTTTTTGTAGTAACCTTAAAACTATTCAACATCTTTTCTTTGATTGCAGTTTTGCTAGATTAATTTGGAGGTTGATTGAGCTATATTTTGGTTTTAAACCGCCATCTAGTGTTGCGAACATGTTTGGTGATTGGATTGGTGGGTTTCAACACAAGGATAGGGGTCAAATGCTTGTTGGAATCGGCGCCATTTGCTGGGCATTATGGCGAAGCCGAAACGATGTTGTTTTTGACAAATGTGCAATTCTAACTCCTATGCAGGTAACTACGAAGGATGAGAACATGGTCACCATTCCAAAAAGAGGATGGCAGATGGTATGGCGCCGGGAACTACGAAGGAAGTTCGGGTGCGAGACCACCGGACGTGGCTTACAGCCTCGCCGGCGAACGGGAGCCGTGGCGACGCACGGCGTGAATAGGAGATTGGAACCCAAGAGGCAAAGAGGCTTCTTTTTTTTTATCATGCAAAGAGGCTTCTTTATTCCTTGCTTGACAAATACGATTACAATCCCTGACTATTTATAATCACCCTAATAGAAGAACTCCTTAACAATCATCTGAATACGCTACGACTCAAAGACTCCTAACAACTTGAAGCCTCAATCTCAAACCTTGCCGCGTACGGACTTATCTTCAGCCACGTTGACGTTTGTTACGACAGTGGTACGTCTTGCCGACCATAATAGAAGAACTCCTATGTTGAAGGCATGCCATATTTTGGAAGTGGTGACAATTGAGATCTTTGCTAAATATGGGTGAAAGTTTAGTAATAGGTTATGCTGAGATGAATTGTTTATTATTCTCATGCCATGTGTTTGGTGTTTCGTTATTTGTCCTATGTGATAGATGGAGTCTAGACATAGTTGAGGTTTGTAATAATGAACAGTTAAATACATCAAGTGATGTAGAGGCCGGGATGCTTTTATTTGCTTGATGAAATAGATTTCTCTTTATCTAAAAAAGAAACTACAGAAAAAGGAAAAGTGATATATTTCTCTCACACGGCATATAGGTTTTACCCGTGATGGCAACTCCCATTTTTAAAAACAAACCCTGGGAAGAAAGGGAGTCTAATCCATAGATCTTTTTCTAAACAGCTGAAACAAATTATTGAAATTAGCATCCTTCCTTGCCTAACAAAAACTGGGAGCATTTTGACAATGCAGATTCAGAGCAACCCCTTCGTGTCAATCTAGAAATACCCAGCTATAGGTGTAGTTTAGTTACAACAATCGAAATATATACAGGAAGCACATTGATCGGTTTTAGGTGTGTTCAGTTTCAAAGAGTGTAGTTTCGTCCTTGAATAGTTCAGTTACAACATGTGATTGATTCCCCAACGATGCATGGTCAGTATTGCAGTGAATAAAAATCAGGCTTATTCACTTTGCAAACAAGAGCAAATTTCAGGCATAGACAAAAAATAATCAGACATCTTCACTTGCAACTGAATCAAATAAAAAATCAGACATCTTCACATTGCAACTGAATCAATCCAGTCGGATTCCCAAATAATTTTCAGGCATGCCGAAACAACAATCCATCCATCCATTTAAACAACTACCAATTAATCCACAGGAAAGGGAAGAGAAGTGTAAAATACCTCTGTACGGGAATTCCTAGTCGGATGCCATGACCTGATCGCCGTGGGAGGCAGCGGTTGCCCGATTGCCACTCTCGCCTGGAATGTTGGTCGCGGTGCCCCGGGAGTTGGCGGCGGAGCTGATCGTGTGACGTACGGGACTGCGTGGATTTGGAGGTTGGTTCACGGCGATTCCGTGCATGGGACGGCGATGCGTGGTACTCGTTAATAGCTCAGAGGGGACAGGCTGGGCGCGCGCGGCGATTTGCAGAGGACGGGGTCACGGGGCGCCGGCGATTTTGGCTGAGCCGGCGATGTGCTTCGGGGGACTAAGGGACGAAGACGATGCGGGAGAAGAAGAAGCGATGGGCGGAGCCGAGCGAAGTCGAAGGGGTCGATGGAGGGAGGCGGGGGACGGGGGCAGAGCGGTAGGGAGATCCAAACGTTTCTGGCCCTTTCGATTTGAGTGACGCCTGTTAGAACCAACGGCGGCCTTTAGATCTAAAAGAGGGGAAGTCTTGTGTACAATTTTTGAGGTGGGCATAGGATTGGAAAGACTGTTGGGAACAAATTCGTGGGTGGACATAGAATAATTCACCGATGTATTAAAAAGGGTAGAGATAACATAAATAAACAAAAATCAAAATAAAAAACCTTTTATTGTTTGTAAATATGAAGTACAACATCAGTATGGCGGATACAATGTCGCAAACTTTCTCCTACGCTTAGGAGCCGGACGCGGAGGAGCTTCTTCCATCGAAGAGGGCGGCGGATAAGTCGGTAGAACATCTACCCCGGGCCCTGGAGAAGGCGGCGGATAAGGCGGTGGAAGACCCGCTATTACCCCTGGGGATAAGATGGTGGAAGACCCGTTATTACCCATGGAGAAGGCAGACTTGATTTTTTTTCATCAGCATATTGCCCTATGCGAAATGGGCCGGCGTGCTCTGCCATAATCCACACTATGGTTGTGAGCTCACCACCACGGCTGAGTTGCTTTGCATGGGACTCCCTGCTGCATTTAGTGCCTGCATAGACCAGCTTATCCACCCACACGTCGAAGATGAGCTCCAACATGCTCAGCATGCGCCCATTGTTAACTTTATCAAGTAGCCTAAGTGCTAATAAAGCTCCATCCGAGATAAGTCGTGTGTTTGGGACATCTAGACCCCAATCTATGTCAGCCTCTACCTTTTTGCGCAAGATCTCGGCAAGCTTCTCCTTTGTTGCTCTAGAAGTTGAGTAATCTGTGTTGTCCTTTCTAAATGGGAGCGTATCCTATGAGAACCAGGTTCGTGTGAGAACTATGAGAACTTCAATCTGGGCCACATGATCTTGATCCAAGGGGGGCGTATAGGGAGAGGTGGGAGGGGGAATTTGCAAAAGTATTATTAAGTGGGCGGTGATTTTGCAAATCCACCCTCCCACCTGAATTCATACGCCCCATTGGATCAAAATTATGTGGTCCAGATTGAAATTCTCATAGTTCTCACACGAACCTGGTTCTCATAGGATACGTTGCCTTTTTAAATATCTCACCTAAAGATTTCTTGGTTTCCAGGAACAAGCTGCGGAGCACAAGACCTGGTAGCATGTGATAGCGCACAGCGACGAGGAACATCAGGTATTCGGACAACGCCTTAATGGCCTCCACATATCTGGCAGCACATTCTTCTTCGCCCATGAGTGGTCGGTGATTGTCGATGCCGGTGAGGAAAATGCATGTGCCAATGTGCCAAACGAGGATGTCCTCGTGGAATTCACAGCCAAAAAAGGGCCGGTCATCTGACTCATCCCTGTGGCCTTCAAACATTTGCTGGCGTCTCCTCACTGCTTCTTGGCCCCACTTTGTTATGATGTCCACCATGGCGTAAGCATCGCCAGGTCCAGGTGAATCCCCAGGAGTTCTGCCGTGCATTGGCAACCATTTCTCTATCCTTTCGAACAATAGCTGCTTGACACTACCTTGGGGATCAAGCGGAGACATGTACCTCAAGTGTTCCAAACCAAGCTTCTTCATCACCTTGTTGCGTTGACGCGCCAAGAACCCTTGAGGAGGACGGGTGGACTCTTGCAGCAGGTTGTAGCGTCCGATTTCGCCTGACCACAAACGGTAGCTCGTCGGATCCTGGCCACAAAACCAGTGGGAAGGATCCAGAGACACGAAGACGCCGCGGAACCGGCGCCACCACCCGCTGCACAGAAGCTCATGGTGAAGCCAATTCCGTGGTCTATCATTCAGGAATGCGTATTCCCACGTGGAGCCAAGGGCCCTCACCAGCCACACCACATCCAGCAGGAAGGCAACCGCCAGCAAGATGTAGGTGATGACGATGTCGGGTGTCATGAGACATTCCTTTGGGAGGAACCAGAACAGCAAGGCGGCCGTGGCCGTGGCGACCGGCGAGAGTAGACGGATGAGGTAGCCTACCCAGGTGTGGATGCGCTCTGCCTTGGTGTAGAGGATGTCGTACATGAGGGAGAGCTCCATCTCCACCACCTTGCACAAACTGTTCCACTCCAAGTTGAAGATCTTCTCGCTGGCAGGACGTGAGTTCTCATCCTTCGGCAAAAAGGAAGCATCATCGACCATGGCACTCCGGCAGAAAGGGAACATGCTGTGAGCAAACAGCAGGGCCTGTTCGTTACCGATAGGCCCCGCCGGTTCCTCTGTAAGCGAGACCGCACGCCCGCTTGCCTGCTGCTGCTCCTCGATCGCTCAAACCCTCCATGTTTTCCAAGTCGCCTTTCCATTGGACGTAGACCCTCTCGGCGTACTTGACAACACCCACGGCGAACATGATACCGGCTGCCGCGCGCAGGTTCACGCTGCCGCCGAGGAATATGTACTGGTACAGCACGAACCCGGCCCCAAAGACCTTGAGGGGGCCCTCGATCCACGCGCGCACCGAGAGCTTGTTATCCTCCAGGGCGTAGGCGGAGATGTTGTCGGGGCCGCCGAGGTGCAGCAGCAGGAACGGCGCCCAGAACGCCACGAGCTGCTGCTTGCACGACGACGACGAGGCGGCGCCGCCGAGGGACAGGTTGCCGATGGCGTACGCCGCGGTTATGTCGGCCAGCTGGTACGCGGGCCATAGAAAGATCGTCCCTAAGAGGGACGTATAGTAGCGCCTGCGGGTCACATGTTGCCTGCGGGTCCTGGCGAGGACGACGAGCCCGACATGCGCGCCCACGCTGGAAAGCACGGCAGCTCGGAGCCCCCAGTCGCTCCACAGCTCCTCCGTGTGACTTATCCACGAAGGCATTGATTTGGCCGCCATTGAGCTCCTAGATAAGTACACAAATACACACCATGAGAAATCACACGTTCCTACTGGTGGCGTACACAGACAAATTTAACCAAGTTGAGTACTATACATACCGGTTTTAAGAGTACGGTACACTCTCAGGCTAGGATCCCGGAACTTAGAACATTTTCTTTGATTGACAGAACAGGCAATAAGGGACAACTATTGAACCCGTTGAATAACAACCTCGATGATGTCTGTAGGCTAGAGAGAAGACTGCAATGTATGGCTGGTTTGCTTGAACTATCCATGCAGGGGGCGGGGGCTATGTATTAGCTAGCATCAAAAGGGGGTTAGGGCGGCGTACCAACCGCAACAACATTTCTTCCTTTTCGTTAACAATTGAAAAGGGACTCATCAACATTCAACTTTTGCACAGGGGCGCCATACAGCGGCATGAGAACCAGTTAATTATCAAAATATGACACACTTTGCATAGTGGTATTCATTTTATATGCGTGGGGGGAGAAGGACTTGTCCTACGGTGGAAAAGAGGTACAAATAAAATCGGTGGCACAAGCCATCCCCACTTACACAATGAGTGTCTTCCGGCTTCAGGATGACCTTTGCGAAGAGCTTGAACGTATGATAAAAGGATATTGGTGGGGATCCACGCGTGATAAGAGGAAGACTCACTGGATTGCTTGGGAGAAGCTCTTGAAATCTAAAGGCAATGGTGGCATGGGTTTTAAGGACCTAAAACTGTTCAATCAGTCCCTTCTTGCAAGACAGGCATGGCGCATTGTGGAATTCCCAGAAAGCTTATGTGCAAGAATTCTAAAGGCTAAATATTTTCCTAATGGGGATTTTCTGGATACGGTTTTTCCTCAAAATGCCTCACCGACTTGGCGTGCTATTGAGTATGGCCTGGAGCTCCTAAAGAAAGGCCTTATCTGGCGTGTGGGTAATGGGAAGAAGATTAAAATCTGGAGATATAACTGGTTGCCGAGGGGAGAGGACCTGGCTGTTACCAGTAGAAGACGGCCTTGTCGTTTGAAATGGGTGTCTCAGCTGCTGACCGATGATGGTAACAGTTGGAATGAACGCATGCTTGACAGGTTCTTTTGGCCAAGTGATATTGAACAGATAAAGCTCATCAAAATACCGGAGGGAAACCGAGAAGATTTTGTAGCCTGGCATTATGAGAAATCGGGTGTCTTTACTGTGAGAAGTGCATATAGACTTGCTCTGCAGAAACGTTTTCTGGAGCAGGATGCGCCGTCGTCAAGTTCAAGGCCTTTCGGTGACAGGCAACTGTGGAAGAACGTGTGGAATCTGGAGGTGCCGCAGAAGGTTCGAATTTTTATTTGGAGAGTCATCTGCCAGGGACTTGCTACGAAATATAATAAGTGGAGACGGCATCTGGAGGTGGTGAATACATGCCAGGTTTGTGGTACTGACCCTGAAACAGAGCATCATGCTTTAGTGGTCTGTTCCCATGCAAAGCTGCTGAGGCAGGCCATGATGGACAATTGGGAGTTGCCGGATGAGGAAATGCTGAAGAATGGTTCAGAAGAATGGCTACTGGTGCTGCTAGATTCCTTGTCTGACGAGGAGGCATCAAGGTTAGCATTGCTGTTGTGGCGCACCTGGTTTGTGCGAAACGAAATTGTGCATAACTCTAAAATCTGTCTGGTCGCTGGGTCTGTTAATTTTCTGAAAAGCTACGAGCAGCTACTGTTCACTACCCGGCAATCGTCAGAGGACAGGAAAGGTAAAGGACTGCAGGACTCGCCTTGTGTGCGGAAGAAATCCATGTGTCGTCAGTCGCTAAGATGGGTTCCTCCGCCTCCAGGCTGGATCAAAATAAACGTGGATGGTGCTTATTCTGCAGACTCAGGAAAGGCCGGGGTGGGCGTGGTTATCAGAGACCATGCTGGCACGGTGCTGCTGACAGCCTAGAGAGCCATTTTTCATAGTGATACAGCGGAGGAGGTAGAAGCGCTGGCCTGCAGAGAAGGTTTGCGCATGGCCGAGGAATGGGAACGACGGCCTGCTATGGTAGAGTCGGATTGTGCGACATTGGTGACTGCTATCCAGAATAAAAAGGACTCTCGCTCCTCTCTTAGTTTTATCTTATCTGAGATTAGAGAGTCATGTAATAGGTTGCCGGATGTGAAGGTCCAGGCTATTAGGAGAGAACAAAACTGTGTAGCTCATGAGCTTGCGCAGCTGGCGAAACGCACAGTTCACACAGCAGTGTGGCGTGCGCGGGCTCCTCGTTGTGCCGAGCATAGGATCGCTAGGAATTGTAATCTAGTTCCTGAGTGATCAATGAATTTCTCTCCTTCGCAAAAAAAAAAAAAAAAAGATCATGTCCCACTGAGGTCATCACATGAACCATTTCCTTTGATGTTTCCATAGCTGCTTGCGGCATGTGCTCCACCGAGCTTTTTTCCCTTTCTAGTATGTATCATTAGCATGCAACAATACAAAAAAAAAGTAGCTTTCATAAGGTTATTGATAAGGTTTTGTATTGTTGTTACTAATCATAGTCCCTTTTTAGAGCCACCACCTCAATGCACAGACGACATATGTGGAAAAAAAAAAGAAAAATGACTGCAAATTCACATAGATGGCATTCCACCATTGGTTTAATGAACTATATTCGTCATTTTGTTGGAATTGTTAATTCAAGTTAATTTGGTACTTCATCTTTCACCACAAGAAATGTGATAATTTTTTGGCACAAAAATTGTCGTTAATTACAAGCAGGTCAGAGTTGCTCTCTCTCTCTCTCTCTCTCTCTCTCTCTCTCTCTCACACACACACCATCGTCGTCGCTGACCTTCTCTACCATGTCTCGGCCACCAACACTGCAACGTTGATTCTCCTATCGACGACCTCTTTCTGCAGTGGTGAGATAAAATCAGTGGCATATATGTTTGGAGATTCTAAAGGACCGAGCAATAGGGGTGGGCGTTCGGTCATACCCGATGTTTCAGTCCGGTTTTTTCGGTCTTTTGAATTTTCGGTTATCTAAAATTGCTACCTGAAATGACAATAAAAATTTCGGTACCCGACAACTTTGGGTACCTAAATTTCGGTTCGGTCTTCGGTTATACCCAAACTACCCAAATTTAGCACTAATATCCAGAAAAAAAATAAAATCAACTTAATAGTATCCAAAATACACTATGAAATCAACTTGATAATGAGCTACCATTATATCATAGAAGAAACATGAATATGGTACTATGATAAATGAGTAACAAATGATGCTATGTGACCATGTCATGAGTCTATGTGTTAAATTCTACACATATCCTACTAATTCGGGTATTTTGGGTAATTCGGGTACCCAAGGGTACTACCCGAATTTGAACAATAAAATTCGGTCATCTAAAACTAGTACCCAAACAATTACCCAAAGACCGGAATTTCGGTTTTTTCGGTCTCAGTCTCGGTTTTTTCGGTTTCGGTGTTTGGGTATCGGTTTTTATGCCCACCCCTACCGAGCAATGCGGCTTGAGAGGGAGGGGGGAGGGGGGAGGAGGGGGGGGGGGGGGGAGATTGATCAGCAGGGTGAATAGGTGTTTCATTTTGAAACTGATACCTCGATTGGTACAGTTCTGTTCTGATTGAGAAGCCACTGACCCTCAAACCAACATAGGAAACCTGGAGCAGGGCTCAGAAGATCTGAAATGAATAATTTGAAAATAAAAAACATAACAAATACAGCCTAACAATCAGTTTAAATAAGGGTTTATTAAAGCTTAAACACAGGAGTTTCCTAGTAACCACGAAGTTTTTTTTTGCAAGGGAGTTTAAATAAGGGTTATTAAAGCTTAAGCACAGGAGTTTCCTAGTAACCAAGAAGATTATGTGAGAACTAGTACTTTGCAACTAAAAGTAGCAATGAATAAAGAAAGAGAGCTCAACGCAGCATACAAAAAAAAAATGGCTGAATAGCATGCCAAGTTCAAAGGTTGATGATAATCGATGCACTAATTACTGCACGTAGCGGCAAAAAGAAAAGCAAAGCACTCTCTCCCTGTCATAGCATGCGTGCAATGATACTGGCATACTGCCAGCTATCTGATGGTAACAAATCTAATTAACACTAATCGATATGGCAAAAGTATTAACAAATTAGCTTACCTAGACAAGCAAAGATATTTAATTAACTGTACTATCATGCAACAGTTAGTACTCGATTAGCACGAATAAATTCTGTATCTTCGAGATGGCAAGATGAAATAAAATCAGCTAAAGGAAGTAGGTGAATTTCAAACAAAGTTATGGGGATGATACACATATGGTACTATGGCAGCAACAAAAACACTACCTGAAACAGGTTACTGCCAACGGCCAGATACTGTCAGGACATATCAAAATGCTAGTATTAGGAAGAGCACTGCTATAGAGTAGATCCGTTTGGTAGACTCTTGTACGACCAGGAAATCCAATAGTTAAAATCACCCGGATGATGGTTCACATATCAATCAAATGGCTTAAAACACTTGGTCGGACAAAAGTCGGACAAATGGGTGTACTCTGAAGCATTTTTCTATTAGGAAAGGTCGTTTCTACATTTCCTCACATGCTTCACAACTAATTCGAAGAGTCTTACTAGACCTCGGATACGGTACCCATAAATAAATATGGGCCCGCCATCATTTCTGATCTTAAGGTCCAAATTTGTTTATACACTCCCATGAAAATAAAAAATACTCCAGGGGAGGAGGGAGGAGTAAATTTTCATAAGGCTAAATATGTGAATTTGTGCTTGTTCAAATGGTAATTTCCTCCCAAGATGATACAACCTCCCTGTCCATCAGAGGCGGCTCACGACCTTCCTCGATCAGCACCGCTAGGAAGTCTAGTATCGGAAGCTCAAGCGGCGATGATGGATGCATAGTTGTGCGATCTCGGTGATTTAGGAGAAGATTGGGTGAGGTCGCCTCCACTTCCGCTCCTTTGTGTTTGCATCCGGGTGCAGACTTTGACTTTACCTGAGAAGTCCTTCATCATGTGTGTTGGCGGCTAACTCCTCCGAGAGACCAATGTCAGCCCCCAGCAAGATTGCTCATAAAAAGAAGGTGAAGCCCCTGAAGTGAATCAGAGTTTCCGCGAAGTAAGTACTACTCATTATTGTGATCTGTTTAAGTTACTCGGTTGACTTGTATTAATTTCACTTTTCTTCACCAGCCTTCCGTCAAGCGATGTGCCGGTGATAGCAGCTGAAGATACTGCTCCCAAGGAGGGAGGGAATGATAGCATGGAGGCGAACGCGCCAACGATGACAACTGAGAACACCACATCTGCACAGGGGGGAGATGGCGACAAGGAGACCGAGGCGGCAGCTCAGCAGGCTGCCGAGTTACAGGGTCTGGTGCCTCACAAGTCTTCCCAGGCAGTTGTGCAGACTCAGATGATGAGTCAGGAGGACCCTCTAGGCAACCCGACTCAGAATCCTGGAAGTGCCGACTCTTCTGCTCCAAATGACAAGATTGAGGATCTTACCGCATCGGATATTGAGTTCAACCCAGCTATGTTTGAGTTCCAGCAGCGGAAGAAACGATCTGGAGCGTTCTCCTTTGAGTTTGCCTGTAAGAAAGTGGTCATGGATGAGCAGAAGGATGAAGATGAGTACGTCTTGGTCGAGAATCAGCTATATGACTTGATTGAGACTCAGCAGGTAACTTCCAGACTTGTTTGGTTCTGTTTTTCTGGGAAAATTGATTGTATGCATGACTGACTGAATTTTACTCTTCCCAGAAAATTATCACCAAGAGCAAGGAGAAGATTGTGTTCTTTAAGGGCTTGAAATCTGCTGCCGACTCGCTTCATGAGGATCTAGCTGCTAAGAGCCTAGTAATATACTACAGCGTTTTTGTCGACGTGCTCGGCGGTAGAGGCGACGCGTGCATATTTTCCTTCACGTTCGGGCCATCGTCTGCACGTTCCAGCCTTGCCCTGCTCCTGCATCGTCGTTTTGGGCCGCGTTTTGATCTCCTTCGGATGGTCCGTGGGCCTGGTTTTCCTCCACGCTCATTACAGTGCATAGTCAGCCCGGCCCGCTCTACCCTGCCGCCCTCTCTCTACAATGCTTCGCATGCGTGGACTCTGTGTACCCGGAGACTGTGTGTACCCGGAGGGTAGGGATGAAAACGAACGGAAATGATCGGAAAAATACCTAAATCATTTCCATTTTTATATTTTCTTTATCGGTCGGAAACGAAAACGGAAAAGTCGGAATCGGAAAACGGAATCAGAATAATCGGACATTCGAAAACGAACAAGTCAGAACGAAAATATGTCGAAAACGATCGGTAAACGATAGGAATATAATAACATCGAACGACACATCTAACATCGTCTTAACTTAAACATTAACATAGAAGCACTACAAATGATGTCTCGTAGGAAGTCATTCATATCAACATAGTCTTAACTTAGACAATACAACTAGCATATAGTCCGAACTTAATACAAATAGCACAGTGTCTGATTCATCATACATATATAGCTAGGCCTAATATGATGATCCAAGGTCCACTTCCACGAAGCAACTCCTCCTCATCATTCATATCATCGAAGATGTTGAAGATGATGCAGAAACACCAGATGCTTTGAAGGGTTTGGAAGGGTTGAGGCCGGTGTGGGCTGTTGGGCTGATAGGCTTCCAGATGTTAGGCTATTCCAATTTCTTTGACTTCGGAACAAAACGAAAAAATTCCAAACAAAATATGGAAATATGAAATATGATCGGAATAATCCTTAAATAATTTCCGATTCCGTTTCTGACTACCCTGTACTCATTTCCGTTCCATTTTCGTTGAAATTCCGAATATTTCGGAATCGATCGGAAAAATACGGTATTCGGAATGGAACGGAACGGAATTTTACCGTTCCGTTTTCATCCCTACCGGAGAGGCAGCGCTCCTTCACGATGCGCCGATGCTTCGCATTTTGGTCGCCGGCTAGCCGGCCGTCCGCGTCGTCGTCCGCCGCGGGTGCCTACTGCCGCGCTGTAACCTCCTCTCGCCCCGTCCTGCCGTACGCCCTTTCCTCCCAACGCTCCTCCTCCCGCGGATTTGCCGGTTCCTTCTCCTGATGGCTTTTGCGTTTCTTGCTCAGCTTCGGTTTCTCTTCCGATTTGTGCCGGTGAAGCTCGAGCATCACGTCCACGGTGCTTCCCTCCCTCTTACTGTTCGCCGGAGGAGTCATTGTCGCAAGGTTGGTTCTCCTCTGCTCCTCCCGTCTACCTGCAGTTTGGTTCGTCCCCATCCTCCATTTCTTGCATCTGACAATGTGGTTCTCGGAATGCAGGAAATCAGATTCTTCATGCGCTTCCTCCCGGTCGTTTTCCTGCCTCCTTGCTGGTGAGCGTTGCTTCATTTCCTTAACTGCCTCTGCCACATATTTTTACTAGCATTTTCTACTGCATTCGGTTGCTGTGCTGCCTGAATTTGTTTGGTTACATCCATTACCTTTTTTTGCTTCCGGACTGTTTAGTTCCATGTGTATGCTAGGCTATGGTTTCCCTGCATTTTAGATGGCTTCGGCCTCACTGTTTAGTTCGCTCTCGCTGTTTACTTCCATGTGTGTGCCGCGGGCTTCCCTGCATTTTTAGCTTTCTCTGTTACCAGCAAGGATTTGTTGCCGATTAGATATATACGCTCTGTGGTTGTGTGTCGATCCGCATGACTGAGTACCACTTTGCCAGGTTGAAGTCGTCCAGGACGACTTCGTACTCCTGCGCCGACAAAGCGAAGCAACAGGAAACGACTAAACAAACACAAAAGCACGATTACGCCGGACGTAAATACCAAGCTCGCGCGGCGGAGCGCGCCTCTGAGCCTAGTCAACACTCAGCAGAAGGAGCTACAAGACTTGAGAGTTGAGCTGTCTGCCGTTATTTTTTTTTATTTATTTTTTTTGAGATGGAGCTGTCTGCCGTTAGGAGAGAAAAGCCTGAACTTGAGCTTGCTATCTCGGGTGAGATTCATACACAGGGCCGGTCCTGGAGGGGGGCAAGCGGTGCCGCCGCACTGGGCCCCCAAGTCCTAGGGGGCCCTCTTCGGAGCATGTATTAGTACTAGTAGTAGGCCAATGGCTCTCCTGCTTGGATCGGCAAAAAAGGCCCTCAGAATAGGACTGTTTGGCGCATGAGAGGCAGGCAGGGCCGCGTCCACGCGCGTCTGCAGTTTTTTTGCCTGACTCCTGTGATCCAAGCCCAATAAGGCATTACGAGAATTTGGCACTCAGGCAGCCTGGAGGCCGTGGGAATTGCAGCGCCGCCGCACATGACCGCTTGCTGTTTTGTGGTTTTGTCGATGGCAAAGTCGCGATCGCGGCGTCGACTGCCGGCTGCAATCAAGACGATGTTGAGTCGCCGTCGACCCCGGTTCCGGTGGCGTTGTGGCGGGGCCGTTCGCTGAAGGAGGTTTGTATTCTGCATACAGCGCGGCGTCGGTACGGTACGGGCCATGCCCCAACTTCCTAACAACCAATTACATGATCAATTAATTTACTTATTTTGATCAAATCTTCTCCCAATTTTCAGCACGATCATGATAGATAGAAAAGTATGCATCAGGTAGTGAGAAATGTTAGACGAGGTTGATATCAAGAACGGTTGAACGGCTTAGCATCTTAAAATACAGGAGGAACTTTTAAAATGACATATGTACAAATCATTTTATATGATATTTTTTTAATTCGCCTCTGATTTTTACTAGTAAACATGTATTTATATTCAAGTAAAGTTGCACCGTTTATACAGAAGGGGCCCTAATCATAGATTCGCCCCGGGCCTCTAAAATCACAGGACCGGCCCTGTTCATACACTGTTATTTTTGCTTTAATCTCTTCCATTGGTCACTGACTTGTCATGTCTTTTGTCCTGCTGCTCAGCCGAAAGTGACCAAGGAGGGCTTGGATGAACTGGCTGTCCTTAGGAAGAATGCTCCTGTGCCGAGGGAAAACTTAACTAAGGCGACCATTGAGGCAGATGAGAAGGAGAAGGCCTTGACAAGGGTCACGAGGGAAAAAGAGTCCCTGGAGGAGGATATGGCTAATCTGAAAGACTGACTCTGCTGCTCTTCTTACTGAAAAAGAGGAGATTCAGAGTAAGTCCATTAAAGCCGAGCTACTCGAACTATTATCCCTTCGATATTGCTGGGGTGAGGAGACAGGACGTTCGACTCTGGTCATGTGAGAGAGAGAGAGAGAGATCCAAACACCGACGGATGGGGCTAGAGCTGTTGTGACAACCCCAGATTAGCTTTAGACAAGTCATAAATCCCTCATTTTGAATGGTCAGATTTGATTTATTATAGGCCTAGACACTTTTTTTTTTTTTGGATAAGTGCCTAGACACCTGGTTTTGTATGGATCATTCAAATCGAAAGAAAAAATGAATTAGTGAAAACAAGACAATTGGGCCAAGCCCAACCTTCATCGGTACTTTCCACAAATATTAGCCCAAGAAGTTCCCAAAAATTCACGTCCCAGCGGCCAGCGGGAAACTACCCGCGAAACTCAGTAGTCAATACCAGATCGTCAAAAATCCCCCCACGGCGGCGAGCTCTCGCAATGCGGCCTCCGGAGCCCAAGCACCGTGCCGTCGCCGCCGCCGCCTCCTCCTCTTACAGCCAGCACGAGCTCCGCCCGGAGAACCCGCTTCTCCTCCTCCCCTCCTCGCGCGCTGCCAAGCTCTCCCTCGGCTGCCCCCTCCTCGACCGCCTCCTCTCCGGCGGCCTCCCCGCCGCCTCCGTCACCGAGATAGCCGGCGAGTCCGCCTCCGGCAAGACCCAGCTCTGCCTCCAGCTGGCCCTCCTCGCGCCCCAGTCCCCGCTCTCCGCATCCTCCCTTTTCCTCCACTCCGACCTCCCCTTCCCTCTCCGAAGCCTCCGCCGCCTCGCCCCCAAGTCCCGCCCCGACATCCTCGACCACGTCCTCGTCGCCGCCGCCCACTCCCCCGCCGAGCTCCTCTCCCTCCTATCCCGCGCCCAGCGCGTGCTCGCCGACCCGGACCGCTCCCCGCACCGCCTCCCCATCCGCCTCATCCTCCTGGACTCCATCGCCTCCCTCTTCCGCTCCGATTTCGATGCCTCCCCCGCGGACCTCAAGCGTCGGTCCGCGCTCTTCTTCCAGATATCCGCCAAGCTCAAGGAGCTGGCGTACAGGCACCAGTGCGTGGTGGTGGTGACCAACCAGGTGGTGGACGTGGTGGAGGGCGACGCCGGGAACACCGTGGCGTGGTCGTCGGGGCGCCGTGTCAGCCCCGCGCTCGGGATTGCGTGGGCCAACTGCGTCAACATGCGGCTGTTCCTGACGCGGGAGCTGGACGCCGCGGGCGGAAGCGCGAGGAGGCGGATGAAGGTGGCGTTCGCGCCGCACCTGCCTGAACGCTCGTGCGAGTTTGCGATACGGAGGGACGGCGTGTTTGGCATCGAGCCCGCGGAGAGGTAGGAGCTCCTCTCCCTGGTCTCCTGTCATTACAGAAGAAGTGTGACCATAACCTGTTCGATGAAATGTGCCCGTGGGTGGTTGGACTTGACACACAGCATGAGAGCCTAGCCCTTTTACTTAATCATGCAATGGATGGAAAGCCATGTAAATTAGGTTTATTGCAACAAAATTACACAGAATGCAAGTGTGTAGCTTTTCTGGGATTCAGCAAATGTGTTCTGATTAACATGGTGGCTAATTTTAAAAGCTGAAATCAGAAACAGGTTCTATCTTCTTCAATGCTCCTAGACTGAAGCGATGTAGATTACAACTGCAATGAAGTGATTTTTGTGAAATGTTTCAAGGCTTACAATGACCAATTTGATGTGTTTCAACATTATTGGTTTATCTCTTAAATTAAAGCCAATTGCCAGCCTCTAACTTAAATCGTGGGCAACTTGGTGACTTTGTAAAGTGACAATGGCATACTTGATTGATGTATCGAGGGAATGTAGGGCTCACAAAATTTACATGCTCAGAATGCATATATGAGGCTGCATTTGAGGACCCCACCCCACCCCCAAAAAAAACAGATATTATTATTGAATATAATATAGTCTGATAATGTCTAGGACACTTATCTAAATAGCAGTAGGCAACAGTAATTCTAAACAATTCTATTCATTAGAACAACACTACAATTTGCCAGATGCTCTACCCATTATTTCATTTTTTTTTGTCAATAACACATAACCTGCATCCTAAGGCTCAGTTATCATTTGTGAATTTGTGAATTTCTGAATGAATAGTCATGTATTCCTATCCATATGACTGAAAACTGAACCAATTACTCTTAAAACGGGTTCAATTCAAGATGTTAATGTAAACTGCTCTTATTTTCTGAAAACAGTAGCAGATATATGAAAGGTAGCATCATTGGAGATGACGAAGGTGGATGCCAGCGATGACCACTGGCCTCTTGCAAATATGGGACTCTTAGAAACTTCCCAGGGAACAGTGAAATCAAATTTCCCTTGATTAAAAGGGGGCATGGCTTTCATTCAAACTGACCATAAGTTTCATGAATGCATGGCCCAATAGTACATTGTTATTGCACATGTAATGGTCAAAAAAATTGCAGAATTATATAAAAAAGAAGCTGATCATCATTGCTTTGACCTAACATTCAGTTGAATGTCTCGAAAAGAAAGAAGTTTACGTTCAAAATAGTTTTGTGCATTTAACTGTATAACATTGATGTTTCTGACATCATCTTGTGACTTTATAACTGCTAATGATGTCCCAAAGACAGAGTTCTTTTTATCTCAATAGCACATGACCTACATCCTAAAGTTCAACTGATGTTCTGAATGAATAATCACATGTTCTTTATCCATATGACTAAAAATTGGCCCAAATACTCTGAAAAAAAGAAGTACAGGTCGTCAGTGGAAATTCTGTAGGTGCTTGAGTGCAGTACTCCAGATTACTACAACTAGTAACTGGAGCCATCATCGCAGTCAGATTCTGTCAGCTAATTGCTCTAGTTCTGCATCCGGTGCAAAGGTTTGCTCTTGCAGCCTGCAGGACATTTCTTATATGTAGCGAGTGTCAGAACCAACAATCTTACATAGACCTGAATTGGTGATTTTTTGGCTTCTTTTCATGGTTGGACCCTACTATGCAGCCTTTGGTAAGTTGTGGTTGCATCAATATACTATAGGTAGATTACAGATGTATAGTTAATTTCTATTTGTCCGTCACAGATCCTGAAAGCGATAGCTTTCCAATGTGCTTTCAGCTGGACCTTTCAGGTAAATGTGCATACTTTTTATTGTTCATGTATTTAAATTTTTGGATAGGGCCAATTTTTCCGTATGGAACACGTTTGCTAAAAAATAATAAAGCAAAACTTCGGGGTGATTGGCAGTCGGGAGTTAGTATGGTTGATTGTGGCCCTATAAAGATAATTTGAGATGATGTGGTTCGTGTATGAGTTGATTTATGCATTGCTGGTATCCTCATTTTTTTCCTTTCCTATATCAAATCAGTTAAAATCAGGAACTAGCTGGTCCATATAATGCATGCATATGATCTAGACATATATGATTTGCAAAAAAAAGCCAAGAAGCTTCTGTTTGGAGAAGCGATTGATGCAAACGTCTTACTTCAATCGGACTTTAGGGTTATTTTCTACGCAGGTTGCATAACTTATTCCGATTTTTGTTCTTGTAGCTTTTTAGCTTTCAACAGTAACATGCTTTCTGGTGACTGTTTTGATTATTTGATTAGTCAAGCGGGTCTGTTCCTTCTCAAGCTTATTCCGGCTTAGTAAACATTTACTGCAAAGTTGAGATCATTTGCAAACTTGCCTGGACAACCTGTTCAGGATGACTAAATTCTACCAGTATATTTTTAAGGTGAAGTTCAACTAGAAATTGGTGAGCCTTGCTTTTCTGCTCATTTTCCCAGGACCCACCCAATGCTCCATCCGGTCACCCACTTTATCATTGGGTGGAAATTGCTTAAGAAACAAATGCAAGTGCCAATTTTACATCTGACCTCTTGCATTGCGGTAAAAGAATACTTAAGAGTAATATTTAAGAGTATGGATCTACTGCCTGTATCACGAATGGATTGATTACCAGTACCATGAATATTGTGGGAACATTGCCTTATGGTTCGGAAATGCTTACAATCCTAATTATAATTCTTTAGCATTTTTAAATCGCTATTTCTTTAGTATTGGAATGATAAAAATTGACAATTTCTCAAACATGCGCTGGAGTACGCGTGTCATTTAACTAGGGCCCACCTTATGTTTTTTCATGAAACTTGCTTTTTTTTATTACCATCAGAATCTTATTCATCCAATGGTCCTACCATTCTTCGTACATCTATATAAAGCACCCAGAGCTCTCTGAAACCCTTACTCATCCCCACTTCGCCCTTACCAACCGGTTGCGCCGCCACCTCTTCTAACATCTTCCATTCTTCATGTTCGCCCTTCGCCGTCATCACCTTCCATATTCCTTCACCTTGCCGGCACTCCAACACCTTATGCCGCAAGTCTCTTGGCCCATTACTGCTAGATCTGAAATTCACACCATTGCCAGGGTTGAATGCTAAGGATAGATCGAAACTCAAAATTTTTATCTCACCGACCCCATGCCCCCCCCCCCCCCCCCCCCCCCCACCCCCTCTTACCGCATGTTGTTGGTCGCTTATTCCTCCAAGATCTGGCACTTACACTTGCTGTGTTCGGCAGCCCTCTCCTGTACAGCTCCCCCTAGGAAACGGGCAGCCGAACGCAACGACTATTCTTTGCTACAAGCCTACAAGTAAGGATTGGGTGAACTCTAGACTCTATCCTTTTTATCAAAGAGGATGAGGGACGATGCACCATACCAAACGGTAAGTTTGAAATTCTTGTGATTAGTTCTTTAAAATTCTAGTTTCTAAATTAGTAATTTTATAAGACGTGACTTGGTTGATAATGTTGGGGCAAAAAGTATTCCCATCAAGTGGGGTACTTGTTTTTTGCTGGGCCAAATAAGCAACGCAGTTTATTGTGCAAGTGCAGTAGTGCTAGTGCCGCTGTCTTCCCTTTTCAGTTTTCACACCGTGCTGGTGACGGCGGACCTGTGGCCCGCCAGATATACCACGCCGACGTGGCTTACATGGAACTCCACGATCTCAAGTCACCAGGTTCCACAGAGTGACTGGATCGGATCCTACAGCCGCAGAAGATCCCTGCGACCTTGACTAGATACAGTGTAGTGTCGACAGTCAGCTGCTCACCTGTGTGGCCGGTCATCCACCAACCACTCTGTCGAACAAGAACACTCACTGATTGGTGGGGCGTCGTTTACGAGGCCCACCTGTCATTATGCTCGGCTCGCCCAGCATCGTCCCTACCGAGACGTGGGCCTTAGATACTCTGACCCACCGGTCAGTGAGCTTCCAATAATGAGCGGCAGTGCACAAAGCCCAATCGGGCAAGAAATATCCTAGTATCATCTGGTCCGGCCATCTTTTCCCATAGCCGCCGCCGTCCGCACAAGCCCCCACCTCGTCGACGCCCACTAGTCAACCTCGCCCACTGACTTCCGGTCCCGCCTTGCGCAGGCTCCACATGTCAAACTCTGGCGCGGCCATGCGTCCACCCTCGTGGGCCCGATTCGTCAGTGAGCGAGAGCCGTGCCGGAGCGGCTCGCGCCCCGTAGGCGAAGCACGGCAAGTAAACAAAACATAAAGCCCAGCTAGCGAGCAAGAGAGCACAAGCACAGCACACCGGCGCTCACCTCCTGCTCCGCCACACTCGCAACAGAGCACGCGCGCGCGCAGATCTCCTGCCGCGCCTCGCCAGCTCGATTCGACCGGTGTTCTGTTCCTCTCCGTCGCCGCCGGCGGCGAATTCGGTTCCGCGGGCTCCGGTTCGGCATCCGTCGCTGGTTTTCGTGTTTTTTCTTTCTTTTTTTGGTGTTTTTTTTTTTGACCCGTTTTTTGTCGTGCGTGGGCGCAGATCTGACGGGGCGGCCGAGGAGGCTAGGGTTAGGGTTCCGGCGCTATGCAGCGGCCGGTGCGGGGCCTGCAGCGGTCGGCCTCGAAGCGCGGGCTTGACCCCACCGGCGGCGGCGACGATGACGACCATGCGGCCAAACGGCCGCGCGTCCCAGCCCTCGCCAGGTGCGTGCGTGTAAATGCTTTCTGATTGTGCTCTGTAATACATTGATACTGCCATAGGGGCATCAAAACTTAGTTGGGTTTGGGATTAGTTAGGGTTTCGGCAGGGTTTGTTGGGCTAGGTCGTTTGCCGCTTCGATTGGGAGAAATTTGAGATCTTTAGTTTAGTTTAATTCGGTTGAAATGGCCGTAGCAGTCAGGTTTTAGGAAGTTAGCCTGATCATAGTGTCGCATGTGAACTGGAACAGAGGAATGGTCCTGTGAGGAAGTGGATTGAGACTTGAGAGGATAATTATGAACCTCAAATGTACGGTGGTCCATACAATATTGATGGCTTTGGTTGGGAGTTCGAAATGTGTACCCCTTTGACTGCCGGGGAGCAGCCCAGTTTTGTCAGAGCACCAGCTAGCAAACAGGTTGTGCTCCCTGCTTGAGTGCCAATGGTACTTTCATTATGCTCTAGAGAGCGGATGTCCCGTTGCTTTTAGAAACATTACTGAAGTTCAATATGAAAATGCATTTCTGCCTTGCTGTTATACAGACCATTTTTCCTAATTTGCTGCTCATTAGTTCATTCTGTATATTCATGTAATATCTTGCTGACGGTGGTCACAGTTGTGTACACAATTAGGGAATGGTAGCATATCGAATGCAGTAATCTTGTGTCAAATGAGGTGCTGATGACTGATAAAAATTAATATTTAAGAATTTAGTACACAGGTTACTGTTCTGTGTTTGGTGCTACTTTGATATTACAAATATATTTCACTTAACAAATGGCTCACGTTTCAGTGTCATCGTGGAAGCTCTCAAGATGGACAGTTTGCAGAAGCTTTGTTCATCGCTTGAGCCCATTCTGCGAAGAGTTGTGAGTCAAATTGCCAGTGGACCTTTTGTTTTAGTTTTACATTGAGCATGTATAGGTCATATTATAGATGGAGATATCTGATACATATATTCTGGTAATAGGTAAGCGAAGAGGTAGAGCGTGCTTTAGCCAAGTTGGGTCCTGCCAGAATTCAGGGAAGGTAAAAAATCATCAACTTATTCATGGCGGCGCTTGGGGATGATTTATGTTGGGAGTTTGAGATTCATTATTGCACACGTAGTTTGTTCACATTTAAATGTTGAGATATGATATGCATATATTCATTCCAATTAAAACAGATCCTCTCCCAAAAGAATTGAAGGTCCTGATGGTAGAAATCTTCAGCTTCAGTTTAGAAGTCGGTTAGCTCTTCCAATCTTTACTGGTGGAAAAGTAGAAGGTGAACAGGGAGCAGCAATACATGTCGTGTTGTTCGATGCAAACACTGGATGCGTTGTTACTTCAGGACCCGAATCATTTGCAAAACTGGATGTCCTTGTGCTTGAGGGTGATTTTAATAAAGAGGAAGACGAGGATTGGACAGAAGAAGAGTTTGAAAATAACATTGTTAAGGAACGTGAAGGGAAGAGACCTCTTTTGACTGGTGATCTTCAGGTGACTCTTAAAGAAGGTGTTGGAACCATAGGGGAGCTTACCTTCACCGACAACTCCAGCTGGATAAGAAGCAGGAAATTCAGACTTGGACTGAAGGTTGCTCCTGGCTTTTGTGAAGGTATTCGTGTTAGAGAAGCCAAGACAGAAGCTTTCCCTGTTAAGGATCACAGAGGAGAATGTACGTATGCCGCACATTGTTGATTTACTCATATCATTAGATGACGTAATAATTAGTTATTTTGCATAATAAGCATCATGTGTCAAGCATACTGATTTGATGTTTACTAGTGTACAAAAAGCACTACCCACCTGCCCTAAAGGATGATGTTTGGAGGTTGGAGAAGATTGGCAAGGATGGTGCATTCCACAAGAAGTTAAATGCAAGTGGGATCCATACAGTTGAAGATTTCCTCCGGCTTCTTGTCAGGGATCAGCAGAGGTTACGAAGTGTAAGTTCTATGATGCCTGATGCTACTTGTTAGATTGTACGTTATGGCGTTTATATGATTTAACATCCTTGTGTTCTGTGCAGATTCTGGGCAGCGGCATGTCAAATAAGATGTGGGAGAGCCTTGTTGAGCATGCAAAGACTTGTGTCTTAAGTGGGAAGCATTATGTATATTATGCTAGTGACACAAGAAATGTGGGTGCAATATTCAATAACATCTACGAGTTTACTGGTTTGATTGCCGACGACCAGTTCATTTCAGCTGAAAATCTCACAGACAACCAGAAGGTTTGTGTTCTTTTCTTTTATCTATAAATTCAAATGCGATTCCTTAAGTTGATTACCATTATAATCTTTTATAGTTCTGTCAATTGGATATTCTGCGTACTTAATCATTGGAGGATGACAGTGTAGAAACTAAAAATTATCGGGATTCTTTGTTTGAACTGAAACTTTTCAGTTGTTGTACTTACAAATCCCTTTAACTGAATATATGGTGTCGTCAGTACCACGCTAATTTAAGAAAGTTACCAATGAACTTTGTTGTCTTTATTATGTGTCTCAGTTAATTAGCTGGCTGGCAATGGCACTGTAGTTATTACCTGATTCATTGCAAAGTTGAGCCGTGGAATCATAAACATGTTTGAACGGAAGGATTCTTTGTTTGAAGTCAAACTTTTCAGTTGCTGTACTTACAAATCCCTTTAACTGAATATGTGGTGTCGTCAGTGCCACGCTAATTTAAGAAAGTTACCAATGAACTTTGTTGTCTTTATTATGTGTCTCAGTTAATTAGCTGGCTGGCAATGGCACTGTGCTTACAACCTGATTCATTGCAAAGTTGTGCCTTGGAATCATAAACATGTTTGAACGTAAGGGGTTACCTTGGGTGTTTTTTTAGGAATTTTACTAAATGCAGAGGATTGTGACCCGATTGCTTTACCCAGAAAGATTCTATCGGATACATTTTGACTTGCTCAACTTAAACTGCAGGTCTATATTGATGCATTGGTAAAGAAAGCATATGAGGATTGGATGCATGTTTTAGAATATGATGGCAAGGCACTCTTGAGCTTTAAGCAGAAAAAGAAATCTGTCACAACCAGAAGTGACACCGCAGCAGCTTCAACAAGTGATCCTACTTCATATGGTTCGTCCAATTCACAGAAACAGTTGTCACTCCCAGCAAAAGCAGGACAACCTTCCACTGTGGGTACTATGAATGAAGGTAACAAGATTTTGAATTTCTCACTATAATGTGTTCGTTTTCTATTATGCTTTATTAGGAGCCACATTTTTTTTACGAGAAAACTAGCTCAGTATCATCTACAGAGGCATAAAATGAAATAACATTTAGTGGACGATGACATATTACGCTAGTGGCAAGTTTCCACATGTCCTTGATACATTAAAGAGATTCCATTTTTTTATTCGTGTGCTATATTGAAATATCACTGAAACCCTTTTTTTTTCGTGTATAGCAGATGGAACTAGAAATGCATATAATGGAACCCAGGCAGCAAGATACACAGCAAATTCTCAGACCATTCCAGCAAACATCAACATGCAATATGACAGGAGTTTGCTATCATCTGAAGGCCAGTTTAGTGGTTCATCCCTTCAGGCTCAAGCTTCAAGAGCCTCCAATATGCTAGCATTGGGACCTCCACAACAACAGCATCAAAGTTTTGAATTCCCAGCACTGGGTCAGTCAATGCAGCCGACAGGCATGAATCCTTTCGATGAATGGTCTCAGCCACAGGAGAACCGTGGTGGGGTTGATGATTACTTGATGGAGGAGATCAGGATGAGGAGCCATGAGATTCTAGAAAATGAAGAAATGCAGCAGATGTTGCGGATCTTGAGTATGGGTGGCGCATCAACCAACCTGACAGAGGACGGCTTCACTTTTCCTTCATATCCGTCCCCTTCCCCGAACATGTCTTTTGAGGATGACCGTACCCGCCCGCCCGGGAAAGCTGTTGTTGGGTGGCTTAAAATCAAGGCTGCTATGCGGTGGGGCATCTTTATCAGGAAGAAAGCAGCCGAGAGAAGAGCTCAGCTTGTTGAGCTGGAGGACTAGCAAGTTTATAAAGTGGGAAGTGTGTGCTTGTCGCCGAGTCTTGTAACAAAGCTTCATTGATGTCTATGGATCCAAATATTCTAAGCTATGCCCCTTGGGGAGGGCATTTTAGGTCCCGAGCCTAGTTACGGATGAACTCATGTTCGTTTTTTATTTTCTGTATAGCTTTCTCAACATTGTCATGCTTTTTGTTTGTTTAGTGTGATGACTAGCTACTCATGGTATGAACCTTAACCTGAACTGTGTACATTTATTTGTTACAGAACTCAAACAGGCATTAAACATGGCGCTTGGCCATCCTTTGTTCTGAGGTTAAAGCGAGATGGCCCTCCTGGACTGCTAACTGTTACGTACTGCTGCTGATATGGATTATTTCTGTTTATTTATTACGTGTAATAACCCGAAAGCAATTTACAATCATAGAAGTGAGATGTGGTTCTACACTGGGAGCGTGCTAGGCGGGAGCTCCATGGAGTGCGATTTTTTTTTGGGGGGGGGGGGGGGGGGGGGGGGTATGGCTCCCCTCTTCCGTTTGCTGATGTGGTAATCCAGATTGAACTCTAGTTCACCAATCTTCTCCAAATTTTAGTGATGGAAACTAAGGTTTCTTAACAATACGGTTCTCCAATTTTCATGTCTAGAAATGTGATGAAAATAAGGGGATGCTTACTAGAGCCGTATTTATTTGTCACTTTGGTAGTGCAAGCTGGCCACGCAAGTGTTTCATATGCCAGACCACGCAAGGCCATGCCAAGGAGAATGGAGCTGGCAAGCGTAGGTAAACCAACACGAGCAAGGAAATCCCTGCTATGCAGGTCTTGTAGTTTGCTTGTGTGGCGTCCCCCGGAAAGGAACATCTATACCCTCAAACTGATGCAGGTAAAGGTTAAGGCAGGCAGGATCCAGAGAGCCCAAGAATCGAACACGCACTTACAAAGTCTCCTTGAGCCAAGCATGCCCAGTCACCCAGACAATAACATCATTGTTTATCAACTCACGAGTTAACAACAACATAAAGGGAGAATACAACACCTAGAGCCCCAAGATTTCAGGTACCACATGCATGAACTGAGACAAGAAGAGACAAAAAGGCGAGATAAACAAACGCAGGCCTGACCAAGAGCTGGCACTACGTGTTCTGGGAGACTGGGACCGTGCAGGCAGGGAGAATTTAAATTTAACGAAAAAGCAAATAAAGAGCAGCGAACAAATTGAGAGGGCGGAGACGTCGTAGCTGCGTGGTGAGAAGGGGTGGCCAGGGGAGACGAACCACCTGAGTGCACTGCGTTTTTCCCAAAAGGCCGTCGCTTATAAAATTGCCCGGCGTCACCTCAGCGCTGCTGCGTGGAGGCCTACGCTATGACCGAGTGGTATTTGCTGAGCCAGATGCAGTGCACCCGGCCAGCGCCTCTCTTCCGCGTAACTCACGTTATATAGCCGCCGGACTTGTCAGTTCTTTCTTCTGTCCCCGGCCTGCGGCTGAGGAACTGGCAGATCACCGAGAAAATTGGCGGCGGCGGCGGCGGCGGCTACATGCAAGGTCACCTGAAAAGATGTGGTTCTCGCCTCACCGGCGTCTGGTGAGGTACGATCCGTAACTCTTCTCTTTTGGACTTAACGGACATATGCATGGAGAGATCAGAAATGCATGCGTGCGTGCAAGTGATCGAAATCGTTCCGTCAATGGATAGTGCGTGTGCCTGGGCGTCAGTCACCGTCTGTTTATTCCTTCCTCTGTTAACTTCAATCCATCTGTGCTGAACGATTAAGATTAGAGGCTTTTTATCATCCTTTGGTTTACTCAAATGGATGGTCCATGGTTATTTAAAACTATATGTACACTGGTAGTAAATGGATTAGTATGCCCTCTTTCCACACGAAAGTATTACTCACACGGAAAAAAAAACTACAACACGAAAAGCTAAGTTTATGTAGCCTACGTTAAAATATTTCGATGAACATAGTGCTCTATTTAACAGAACCTGCAATGACTTCGTAGTGGCTTGGAATGCATGATGCTCAAAGGTTAGTTTAAGCCATATATACCCTGCCTCAAAGTACTTTAGAACCTGGGACAGTCTCGAGAAATCATATCCTCCTTTGTCGAATCTGGAGCTTCCAAGTTTTTTTTCTCTCTACAAATACCACCATGACTGCAACTTTAGGAAATTTATGAAGGAATATATTCCGGATACAGAGCTATATGCATGTTTCAACATATAACGTGTGTATTAGGATAAGTCAAACTTTGTATATATTGACCAACGATCACTCAAATGATGCAACGTTTAGTATTACAAATGATGCATGAATGAGTCTGTATTTCACAATCTTTCAATAATAAGATGTCGTTTTCTTAGCAATTTATACCATGGTGTAAAAAATATTTAAATTTTCTAATACCAATCATATAAAAGCAAATACAGGGAATAATACAACCTAGAGCAATAGTGTTTGAGCCTTTTGAACAAGGGACTGGGCCCCATTTAGCATGGTTCAATGTTTAGGATTCAATATCTCTCATATTATGCTTCTCTTATGTGTCAAAACCACTTTGTGAAACTATTCGGCTCATTGGTTGCATTTTGTTTCAAAAGGGAGATAACGGTGGTTAAAATGAGGAGTGAATCTCAGAATGAGTAGAAAAACCTCTTGACCGTTTCTTCTTTGTAGTGTAAAAATGAGAAACATCTATCTCATTTCTGTTCCACTAGCTAAATAAGAAACATATATTGTTACTAAACGGGGCCTAAGATTGAACCGCATTTCGGACAGAGCTAGCGTGTCAATGGTTAGATCCTATAATGGTCTTAGAAAAAGTTACGCCCTATTTAAGTCTAACACTTGTTGATAACGATAGAATTGTTACACCGTAAAATCTAGTTGCTACCTACAATCCAAATATAAATTGTTTTAGCATTTACACTAGCCAGACTTTTAAGCATCAATCCATGTATAAATAATTGCTTACATTGACAATGTAGTATCGATGTTAGTATATTCTTCATAAAAGATGTTTTGAATCTTTTTTATTACATTATTTTTAGAGTTTGTAGTCAACATGTCACCTGAAATGACCTACATTTTAGACCAAGTTATTTAGATTGGTGCCATTACAATTTCACCGGAATGTATTGCAAAAGTACAATGGCCTGCCAGTGGGTCTATCCGAGCTCCAAGGGTACAAAATGGCATATCAATGAATTGCAAAATTATAATGGTACCAGACAGGTTGGGACCTTTGCAATAGTATATTTCGATGCCGTGAAAATTGTTATTGCACCAGTCGAAATAACCCTTTCAGACCAGAGGAAGTTTTGTTCCTGTTCATAAAGCTCGCTCAGTCAAAATTAAGGGTATATATGCAAGATAAACTATGAAGTAATAAAATGCAATTTCAATCATAATTTGAGCTGGAAAGAGAACCGTGGCCAAGAGCTGTATACCACATTGATCTTAAATACATTATTTCACACAAATAAGCAGATCTCACAAATTAAGGACAAGATACGTAACTAATCCCCCTTGTTGATCATCTTGAGCTCAAAAAGCAGCGCCGCCGAAGGACATACAGCAACCAACCGGTCGGAGGGTCAAACCACTGCCGCAGGAGTTCAAGCGGCGGCACGAGAATGGCATCGCCGCCGGGCGGCAGGACGACTCACCTCGACGACCTGCTCAAGTACGACGACCCGAGCACGCCGGGGGGCTTCTGCGCCAAGTACTTCTCCGTGAAGTCGTGCCTCCTGCTCGCCGTCGTCACCGTGCTGCTGCTGGTGCTCCCGCTCATCCTGCCGCCGCTCCCACCGCCGCCGATGCTGCTGCTGCTTGTGCCAGTGGCGATGCTGGCCATGCTGCTGCTACTGGCGCTCACGCCGCCAACCCGCCGACGGAATGAAGCTCTGGACCCGACATCTTACTTGTAGGTTTCAGTTTGGAGCAAGTTCAAGGGCATACATCGTATCGGTGATCAGCAATGCACTTAATTTTGTTTGTATATTATAATTTGCTTGGAAGTCATGTATATAATTTTTCTTTTCACGTTGTCTTAATTAGTTTTCTATTTTCGATTACGGGCATGATGGGGGCGAGACCTACTTCATCCGGCCCAGAGTTGACTGGCGATCGTTTGCTGAGAGTTAAAATATACATTATTGTACAGATTGGTTAGATAATGCCATTTAAAAAATGATTTCATGCATACTTATGTTTTCTGTGAATTAATTGTTCAAGTTGCATCTTGTACAACTGGTGTACAAGATATTTTACATCCTATATGCAACTTGTCGGAGTTCCATTTTCCATCCTAAACTCTAAAACCAATATTTACTATAAAAGAGACAAATTGCCCCCATGATTCTATAGAAAGGTGGTTTTGCTTGGATTTGATGCTGACATGGAGCTGGTTTAAACATCTAATTAAGCATAACAACACCACTTTTTAGATGTATGAAGAGACAGTTCTTGTGGTTAAATAGCGGGGAAGCAACAGCGGAGATGGATGCTACATAGATGACATGCCAGCAGAACCAGGATGGTTTCTGCTGGAGGTGGTAACTAAAATAAACGGTATAAAGGATTCGAGTGTGTTCATTGTCCAATATTTTAGTTAAAGGATTACTTTAGAACCTACGGATAGTTTTTTAGGTATAAAATGAGTTTACCTAATTCATTGTCCAATATTATAAAACAGAACTTCTGTACACGACAATGCTGGCCATGACGCACTGATAACCGTCACAATAGCAAGAGCCAAGAGCTGGAGCAAAACTATTACTCCACTGGAAGTACAAAACGACTACTTCCACTCTACTGTTGGTAACTACACAGTGTTTGTATGCTCTTACATTGAACATGCATGTATTTTGCTGTGGCAGTGCCTTCCATGCAGAGACCACATGATGCTTATTTACATTTGGGGACATCTCAAGATCCAATCAAGAATGATGGCAAGTGGCGTTCCAGAGCCAACACAAGATCTTCTCCCTGGCTCTCCATGTTGGCAGGCCCACCAAGCCGATTAACCGCCTCAACCAGCTCTCCCCTCAACCTTTGAGGCAGTAACTGTCCGCCTGCACTACGGCAGGCGCGATACAGTGGCAAATATGCTATGCCAAGCACTATCGGTGTTGGGAGATCCTGCAGGCACATCGGGGACGTCCCTCCCCTGAGAATCCTCATGATGTTCATAAAATTTTCTTCGCCAGCACTCATCCCTGCGGCAAATGCAGACTTGGACCAATGCTCATTTAGAAAAGCAACTAGGTCTTGAGACATACCAACTGTGCCTTCCATAGCAATTCTATCTGCTGCGTCATATGTTGCAGTAGCATCTCTTAGAAAGTTGGATTTCAGAAGGAAGGCAACACCATCGAGTGACTTTCTGCTCTGGCCCCTTGCAGCTTTCAGAATCTGTTGGCTAAGATCTTCAAGAATGTTCAGGGGGATGCATGCAAGCAAGTACGAGGCAACAACAAAATGACCATTTGAAGCAGCAGTTGTCAGGGCAAAGCACATCTCAATGTCACTAACACCTCGGACGACAAACCAGTGTACAACAGGCAAGCATCCACATTCAGCAGCTTTTATCAGAGGGGCAATGAAAGAGGTAGCATTCCCTTCATCAACCAAGCATTCCATTGTTTCAAACTTGCAGCAATGAGAGGCATACGCCAAAGCAAGTTCAATATCCACAGCCAAGCTGTTCTGATGAGCAATCTGCATAAAGTGGCAAAAGTTCCATGGTTTTCAGATAAACATCAAAGTATTTTATCGGATGTCCCATCAAAGTATTTTAGTACACTACATGATTGAATAAGGAAAGAAAATCAAACAGGAGGAATAACCCATATATTAAAGCTAACGCTTATTACCCATACCCAGAAGACCAAAAGCTCTGACTAATCGCTTACATCTTTTTGGCATAGTTAAATGGAAGTGCAATGTATTTGCCATGGGCAACTCATAACACCAGAGTTCTACAATGTATAATGTCTGGGCTTCTGGCAAATGAGCACAAATTTTAATGGCCACTAACGAATTATTGACCTTGAGTGTGCTTCAGCAAGGTTTAAATGGTAACATTGGTGAATTAACAGAAACGGAAAGAGAGGGATTTGAACCCTCAATAAACAAAAGCCTACATAGCATCGTTCCACTTGCCAAGCGCACAGGATGACCAAACGAGAAAGAGGTGAGACCAACGGTGCAAAAGGGCATCCAAAAATGCTTGGACAACCACTCTTCCCAGCAGTTGTCTAGTTTTGGATGGAAAAGGTGTTTTCTATTGACCATTAACCAGCGGAGTCATCGGTGGGATCTCCTCCTTTCCGAAACCTTCGCATGGACCTTTACTACTTTACAATACTGGGGGACTGCGCATATGGGTACTTTCTGGACTTGTAATAACAGCCACGTTGGAAAGACGGCGGGAAAACAAAACCAATGCCCTAGAGGCTATAGCCAATTAAGCCTCCATTCTAGTTCTTTGTTGTTGGCATCCCCAATGATAAAACAAAAGTTAGTTAAATCGTGATGACCACTGTACCATGTTATCCAGAGGTAACCACAGCAATGTATTGGGAACAGATTTGATCTTTTATGAATAGTTGAGCACAGAAACCCATAATTCTGAACAAATTCCTTCAGGCCGAATTTGAGAATAATTCAATAAAGGTACAAGTTTGCAAGCTCAAACTACACTTATTCTGCAAATCCATTTTTAAGATGAAGAAAAATTAATCATGTTATGATGATGTATAAATAACTACTACTTAAGAGCAAAGAACAGAGAAGGCCCAATATTGAGGATTAGGAATAGACTGCAATACCATACTGGAACAGGACAACAGTCTGTGATTCTTGTGTATTTGGTATATGCTCCTAACGAGCCCACAATAGCAAACAAATGATTTGGACAAGGTACGGGTGGCACCAATTGACGAAAAATTGGTGCAACATCGGTTGAGATGGTTCGGACATGTCCAGCGGAGGCCTCCCGAGGCGCCGGTGCGTAGGGGGGTTTCTAAATCGAGTCGATAATATAAAGAGAGGTAGAGGTCGACCTACCCTGACTTGGGACGAGTTGGTTAAGAGAGACCTGAAGGAGTGGAATATCTTCAGGGAGTTAGCTCTGGATAGAAGCGATTGGAGACTCGCAATCAACGTGCCTGAAACGTGATCCTTTTCTCTTTTTCTGTTTACCACTTACTCCACCTTTTGCCCTGGGTCCATCTCTAGCCTACGCCAACTTGCTTGGGACAAAAGTATCAGTTCCAGTGGCAGTTCGGGATGATATTCCAACTCATCTGAAAGTAAGTTCCCAGTTGCTTGTTGCCAAAAGAAAAACTTTATTTCTGTGCAAAAAAACACTACCACAGGGATGAGCTGTAAACTTTACTATGGCATTAATTGAGATTGTATCTCCTTTCTTAAATTGCATCTAATATAATTTCATGCCAAATTTACTCTAAAGGAACTAATAAAATAATCTAGGACTCTTGGTTAACATTTGGTCATGACTTGTACAACCCAACTGCTTCTAAAACAGCATAACAAAATGCCATTGCCGTGCACATTTAGCATAATATGAAACATAACAGGTCAATCTATGAGTCTATTTTAAGATAAATAAGTGCAACTGAAATTACCTCTAGCAGAATGCGTACAAGCTCAGTACTTCCAAAGCGTGCAGCTTCAATGAAACACTGGTTTACATTGTCAGCGCCTCCTTCCACCAGCAATGATAGAAGACCCTTGATAGATACTGCTGAACTCCCAGAAGACCATCCAGGTTCAAATAAACTTGAGAAGAGTGTAAGAGGGAAGCAGGCCGCATCAAATGCCTCAGTGAAAATTTTGCCAGTGAGATTATCACCAGCTATATCTAAGAAGGCTCTAAATGCTGATAAGTGGAGCTGCACCTCATGGAGAGTGTTCAAATTCCACCTATATTTCTGTGTGTCTTCAGAACAATGATGCATGTGGAAACAATGCAAAGCCCGGTCCATAAACTCTTGCACTTTGACACCTGCCTCAATTTTTAGATGCTCGTCACCAGGACAACCTCGCAGACGATCATTTACCCTAAATTTGGAAACAAAATAAATATCATTACCAATAATGTCTTGAGCAAATTATTGTGGAGGAGCATTATAAGTGAGCCAAAAATCACCTCTCGGCAACGATTTCCTTGTTGTCACCCACAGTAAGCACTTTGCTTTGGCAGGCTGCAATGCAGGACGCAAGCAACGACGTCCTGAGGATCGCCCTAGCAAAATCCTTTGCCCCCGATGCCACGATCTTTGATACTAGACAGTGGAGCCCCTCAAGGTCCTGCTTCGTTCGCAAGAACCATATGGAATCAAGAGCGATTGACAGCCCATAATCTAGCATTGACTGCTTGTCTGCTAGAGCAACAAGTCTCTCAGCAAGGCCCCACTGCCGCGAGAACAGCATAAGCTGCAACGAATGGCCAAAGTTAACCCACCGGGGTTCTTCTAGCCCCCGGCTGTGCACGCACCCATCCGATTCTTTCGTTTCATCATTTTCCTGTCCATGGCTGACGCCGCATCCTTGGTCATTTTTGGGCACAGGGTGGGACGCAGTGTTAGGCATCGGCGTTCAGGTGAACCCCAATTTTTGTTTACTGGAATTTGGATTCAATAGCACAGTGAAGGTAAGGGATCTCCCGAAAAAATTAAATCTTAGAGAGAGAAATGAATCGTTAGGGTTCCTTACCAACGAGACAAAACCTAGGTTGCGATGGCCGATCACCACCTGCAAATCGACCAGTCTGAAGGGGAAAGGCGAGGAGTGTGAGTGTGTTGGGGTGAGGCAGCGGCGGGTGGCTGCCGTTCTTCCGTGGACGGAGGGTGGCGGCCGCCGGTCTTCGTTTTTTTTTTTTTTATAGGCCGCCGGTCTTCGTTGGCAGGAGGCTAGCGGCGACGAAGCGGGCGAGCAAGGGACCGCTCCTGGTGGGCGCGGTGAAGCTTTTTTCCTAATATCTATCTCCGTTTATTTCCGTATTTGCTTTGTTTCTTTTTGTTTTTTTACTCTCCATTAGCATAGATTTAGGTTAGTTTTACATAACATTGCTGTTATATTTTAGTGCAGCTTCTAGAGTGACTTCCTATGTCTCAATCGACGGTGACACAGGAGTTTCTTGTTACGAGTTAGGGTCATCGAAGCTCCCGTTTCCTTTGGCAGGCTTTGAAATACCATACATTGCTAAGATGTGGGTATTGGTGACAATATTGCCAGAAGAGTGTCGGAGTCGGCACCACTGTAGTCCACGGCTAGCAATAGTGCAATACAGTAATTCTTCATTGACATGTGGCAAGTTGTCGAATCCAACGACCTCGATGCAAAACCTTGTCTCCGCTCTTGTGGAACGAGGGTGTGCCGGCTACGAACGCAATGAGACCGTCAATTTTGCAGAGATTGTGTGGGGAAGCTTGGACACAAAAATGATTAGTGTGGCGATGACTACATGACATAATCGAAGGCGGAGGCATCATCGAGGACGACTAAAAGAGGGCGAGGAGGGGGGGGGGGGGGGTATTGTGGCAATGACAACATGATAGAACCGAAGGCGGAGGTGCCGTCGAGGACGAGAGGCGAGATAGCATACTTATTTGAGAGAGAGAGAGAGAGAGAGAAGGGGGAGGGGGGGGGGGGGGGGGGGGGGGGAACATGAAGACTAGGTTGGAGGAGCACATTTAGATGATCATCTTGCGCCTTTGGATAGAAATTTTTTTAAGTGCGTTTTCAATAGTGCGGTCTTTGTTTCGAGAACTCAGTATGACTTATATTCTATAGTCTGAGATCAACGAAAGCAAGAAAATAGAAAAACGATAACAATTATTTGCTCTGTTTGTTCGTTATTTGTGCATATATGTTGTTGTGAAAATGGTCGAACATATTAAATCGAATGACATATTGTGTGTCAAGCTAACTTTAGATCAACATAGAGCAAAGAATCCAAATGAATTGTTGCTAAATTTTCTATCATATCATGATGACTCAAATTTAACATATATTCACATGTGTGCATACCATATAAAAAAATCAACTAATATGGTAATTAAGTGTGTGGTCACAATGATTCCATGGTTCAATCAATTGTTTGATAGGGTCATCTAATGGATCAAGTTCAATATATCTAGTTGATATCTTATTAGGCAACATGTCACCGTGCATGGAATCAATCTTCATGCTGACTCTGTTACTGGTGACACTTGCTAAGTCATACCAAATAAACCATCACCGACACGAATGCCAGAAATGCTTTATTGGTAATTCTTACGATAAAAGATAATCGGAAAGCGCACGGATAAAATATCCGTTGTAGCATTTCACCTTGGAGTATTTCACCAAGGGAAGATGGCGGTCAAGATCAAACTCATGTTCAGTGATTAAAGATGATAACACTTCACTAATTGTACATACAGGGGTAAGTAACAAGGGGTATAATATGATAGTGTGACACACACAGAAGTTTCCTTCCTCATTGTAGCGGCTCAGGGCAAGACTAGGTAAAGAAAGACAAGCTAAGTATTGCGGCTCCTAATATACATCATCATATAGGCTGCACAACATCCATCTAATGCACATGCAGGAGCTAGGCCTATGACACCCAGGCACACACGGGGAGACCGCCTCCCCGTCGCGGGAGCCACGCGTTGACGACAATTTACGAACTCCTACAGACTCATCTGGACGTGGGGGACAACTATGGATGGACAGGCATGTCACCACCTGCTAGCATCTCCCCTTATTCCACCATTGGACGAACCCGCATCTAACGATGGGATGAACAACCCTAGCACCATGCAAGCGTCACATCCCACTACTCTAAACCGCTCAAGGAATGAATCCCGATCTGAAGCAACCATGAGGGACGTTAGACCGATGTCGTAGCATAGATCAACTAGCATAGACATGTATAGAACAACACACAAACGAATGATGAACAAGTTAGTCATATATGAGCTTCAATCATGGCACGGGATCGGGCCATGATCGGCGAACGACGAACGAACGATGAACGATCATAAGAACACGACGAACTATATGAAGAACGATTGTCCATAAGGTACAAAGTCTTACGTACAAAAGGAGAGGATAGAACTATACCCAATCCCAAGGAAGACTTGGGAGCACTATTACAGCAGCACTACACTAGCCTAGCTCTACCTAAGCCTTCCCCTAGCACCTATGAGTGGAGGAGAGGAATGATCCTTGTGATGTGTGTGTGTTCCAAGAGAGGGAGTACCCTTTGCTTTATAGCCTTCTAATGTCGGTTCCAAGTGGGATGCACCGCCTTAGTTTATTAGGAAATACTTTTTACACCTCCCAGAGGCGGCGGGGGGCGAGATCCCTCTCTGACAGGTCGGCTGACCCCCTCTAGGGGCTGCTAGGCCTCAACTTTGGCCTGGTGGCTCCCCATCTGCTCCCATGTGTTGGATCTTGATGCTAGACCAGAAGATATAAGTCGATTTGCTTGATAGTTTGAGCTTTTATTCTTGTAGGCTTGGCCCGCTCTGCGATGACGATTTGTAACTTGGGTTGTTCAGTCATTTTTGGGATTCATTCTTTCGGATATCTTCGTTAATGCACCTGCACTCATAGATTCTAGGGGACAAAGTGGAACTAGGTTATTTAAACACATATACAAGTAAGAAATGTTTTGTTTCCCATTATTATGTGTGCAAGTTGACGGTCAAATTGGGTAGTTAATGATCGTCAACAATTACTGAGATGCGATTATAATTTAGTTGGTATGACAGGTTAGGTTGAATTAGTTTTATTCTTAAGTATATAAAGGATATGATTTATTATAGATTCTAGTTTTATAATATTGAAAACCATGAGTAGATAGATCGAAGTAATGAAGTTTCCTTCAGTTTATTTTCAAAAACGATAAAAGGGCCCTTCAAAAAGTGGGGATAAAGGTTAAAAAAACTTGTATTGAGATTTTTATTGATATTATTGAATGAATTGAACCGCATCGTGTTGATGATATTTTCAATGTCACAATATAGTGCTACAAAGGATGGCCAAACTAATAGACACACACACAAAAAAAATCAGCGTGCATGTAAGTATCTACAAGTTCATATATATACATATTCACTTGGATTAGTCGAGCAATGCCTTGCTCCACTGCGGAGTCTCTTTGTGCATTTGTCAATTGAATTCCACCACTCCCTTGCAAAGGTGAATTGTCACCTACATTTGTTGATGGCATTCTTTTGCGTCTTCTAGCACTTTCCGCCCAATTGGTGAGGCTTTCTGATATATTTTCATCAAATATGGCTTTTTTGAACGAACTTCCCATCTTCACCAGTTGGGAACACAACAAATTAGTATCAAAACAAAAAAATGAAGTATTTTGAGGATATTAATGGCAACCTACTATGACACAATTCGAATTGCATGCATAGAAAAGATAAAAACACATTAGTATGCGGCTTTATCATTACTCTTTTTATCGTCATATTTGTGCAATATAGGTGTTTTAAGCAAATATTTACTAAAAAGCAAATGAACAACCAAAACACCCATATGTAAAATAAGCCCAACTCGTCAAATAAACTATATCGACTTACTTGAGAGATGATAGCGTAGAGAGGTAGGGTGCTGTAACCGCTAAGGAGTTGGCAAATAACACTGAAAGAACATCAATAGCTTGAGTCCCTTGGTCTCTAAATGTTGGAGACGTTTTGGTTTTGCTAATAAAGAACTATATGATACCTTATTGTAAGCCGAACAATAACATATGTCGATTTTCCTATAATGCATGATTTAAATCCGTATGTTACCTGCGAGGGTAGAGAATGCTGTGGTGAGTTTCTTTTACTTATGCATAAGGCCAAAATTTGTTGGAACTATTGGAGATTATTATATAATATTTTTGACTGAGCTAGCTACATGTATGCGAAACTTAGTTAGAGTTAAAAGTAGCATAACGTAGCTTGCATGCTAGGTGTTGCTTGGATTCACAATGAATGTAATGTTAATCTCATATGAGAATGGTCTATCAAGTATCAAATTTTATCTGAATTCAGCTTTTCTGTTTGAAACCAAATATATCCTAGCTGTGTCGTAATGGTAATGCTTATTGTTCTCACTTACCAGCAACCAAAAGAAAAATGCAATCTCGAATGCATTTTGGAACAAGACGATGTGGATCAACACAAGGACTAATTTTGGTCGGTGGAACCAAAAGAATTCATCTGAAGGGGCGACAACTATATCTCCTTCTACTGCTGTATGCTTCTGGGCAACCTCAACAGCCAACTCCGTAATGATATGCTCCATTTTGCTTCCGACCACAAGTAGCAACTGTAAGGAAAAAAATACATATAAAAGGTTACGATGTCATTGGTGAATGTTTCTATAAAAATGAAAGTGTGCATTATTTTTTTACATAGAAGAGTTTCTAATATTTACATATATTATGTTGATAACAACTAAGTATATTTATATCGACAACACACTACGTTTACTCACAATGAAAGGAATCGTCGATAGCCAAATGTAGACGTACCATCCTATGACAAATACAACAGAAGATTATTGTTAGTCTTTCAAATAAGATATCACTTCAATTAATAAATAATTTGGAAAAACACAAGATAATATAATCAAAGATAAGTATGAAAGTTGCCAATCCACAATTGTTTTGTCTCAGTAATTTTAGTTATATTTGAAGCAATATTCATTATAGAACTGTACCATGAACATTCAGTAGCAAGAATATCATCAGCAAACCCCAAAGATACCAACTGCGGTAAAACAGGTGCCTTAATTAGTGAAACAATCATTGCATTTTAATACTGATATGTACTATATGATTTGTTTAGAAATAAAAATAGTAGCTTCGCACACTTACGTTATACCGACAACTTTCTTAAAATCACCCTCCAAAGCTCTGTTCATATAATCATAAAAGTTGAATTTTGGGTGTCCCTTGCAGTGTTTCTATATAAAAAAGGTAGACATGCAAAATTTAAGTTTCTTTTATAATGACAGTGGAGAAAATATAAATTGCAGTGTATGTCTTAATACCATGACGAAACCAAGTCTCAAGGTTGTGTAATCCTCCTCAGTGACGGATCCATAGAATTGTTTGAAGAAAGAACGCTGAAGTAAAGGTGAGGTAGTTTTAATCCAATTAGTGTTTAGATCAAAAATCAACATGGCTAAGTTTTAAAATAAAGGAGAAGTAAGATACCAGCCATCCAAATAGCGCCCATCTTTTTCCATGACCTTTAAAGTGATTTTGGATGAATTTAAATTCCTGCACATGTTTGATCATTTGAGGATCTACAGATTTTTTTTTCCCCAACGGCACATAAATAAAGCATACAGTCAGCACCCTAATAATAAGCAAAACAAAAGTTATGAATACTGGGAAGAATTTGGATCATACCACTATCATTATTTAACTGGATCTTCTCTTCCCAGTGTTTCCAGTTTCTTGTCTAGAAGATAATGAGATAGATATTTAGCAAAGTTTGGTGGTTTGGTGCGGTGTTTTAAGACAAAGCTTGACACGTCTGCATACCTGTGTGATTCCGAGAATAATTGTGATAGCACTGAGAACCACATGTGTGACTGCTAATACGAAAATAAATATGTGTAACTGATGGATAGCTTCGATTGAAAGAATAGGAACTTTTCCCTACAAAAAATGGCAATACTATCATTTTTTAATGTTCTAAGTCGATAATATTAAAAGTACCTCGGTAACTAAAATTCAAAAGCAAACACGTACCTTCTTCAAGCAGTAGTCACTGGAAGCGCCGCCGCCTCCTGCCAGGAGCCTCCTCGTGCTACCCAGCACCCCGGTGAACGCGGCGGCGCCGTAGTGTGCAGTGGTCTTGGCCCCGGCGCTTGACGGCGGCAGCGGGCAGGGAAGGAGGTGGTGCATTACGCTGTCCGGGACGCACATCTTCTGCGTGATGGCGCCCTGCATCACGGTGAGCAGCAGCGATATGAACCCCAGCAGCATCAGCTCTGCATAAACACACAAGACACTGTTAGAATCGTTAACAAATCATCTGAGAGCAGAGAGAGCCATCCAGATGAACGGTTCCGAACCTTCTTTGACCTTCAGGAGAGCTTCGTATAGCGGCTTCCTACGGCCCTTCGATAGTCTCTGTTCACCGAGAATGGAAATGGTTTATCACAGTGGTCGGTGCAGTGCATAAAACTCAACCATGAATCCATGGTGATATATGCTTCCTCACCAACATGGTGGAAAAGAGAACAAACGCACCTTGCCAAGGCGGTGAAGCATGCGCTCGAAGAGCAGGGAGATGACGACGATGACAGAGCAAACGGCCGCAACAATCCATGTCGGCGTGTGCTCCAGCGTTATCTCCGGCACGTTGCCGGCTTTCGCTCCTCCTCCGGCCATGCCCAAAAGCCAAGAATCAACTCTTCAGATCCTATTTTCCCCCCTTCAATGTTAAACAGGGAATCAGGAAGTGGCAAGCATGAAGACACAAAAGTTGCATGTACTGGTTAATGGTGATAATTTATAATTGTCTGACACATTATTGGCTTGGGAAACCGGAATAAGAGACGAAGTCAAACTAGAAGGAAGAACCGAAATATCTTGAGACGACCTTGCTATATTTTACTGGGCACACATGACGCCGCATGATGGTTAAGATGCATTTGTTATGAGTTTATTGGTCAACGGTCAACCACAGCTGCCCCCCTAAACCTTTTCTGCAATCTGCGTTGTCACTTGGAACTGAACTTGCTAGTTCATGAAAACTTATTTCCGTTGCTCTTCTACGCTTGTCACTATGTCAGGGAGCAGAAGCCTCAGGAAACCGATGCGCTGTGCTGCTCGACGCGACTAGCACGATAGTACGACAGTTGAGTCTGATTAGAGAACTTGTAGAGTGTGGGTAATTAATCCTGAAAGAGAAGCTAAGCAGTAGTGAACAGCTGGTCTTCCCTGGCAGAGAAATCCAAGCGTGTTAAGGGAGTCGGCATCACCGCCGTTGCTGTTGCCGATGGAGCTGCTGATGGTCTGGTCGCTGTCCAGGTGCTTCTGGTGAAGAGCATAACGAGCGAGTTTTTCTGTTCTCGTGTCACCGTATCTGACGGGGTAAAGAAAACGGCTCAAAGCTTAACTAATCATCGTCTATATATTGATCGAATCAGCTGTCTCCCAATAAGCTTGTCATATAGTAATCGCTGATTGGCTGGTGTGAGCGGTTAGCGATTCAGCATATAGGATGGCTAGCTGCATCAACGGAACGAAGATTAATAAAACGCTTTGCTGGGGTTCGATCTGCGCGCGGGGTCAACGAAATGGAAGCACGCCACGGTCCTGCAGTCCTGCTGAGCTATTTGATCAAGTGGGCTCGCGATGACAAGTCCGACAAAGTTAGTGCGCAGCAATAGCAAGTGGGCTCCTGATGAGAAGGCGTTGTGTGGCTTCCAAATTAAAGATTGCATTGTGGGAGATGTCGAGAAGTAGACCGCGCCGCGTCCGTCAGCGAGTCAAAGTTACCTGGGGAGAGAATGCGTCCGCCAAGGCCTGCAGATTCGTGAGAGGAAACGAGCAACAACGTGGGGGGTGGTACATTGGATTTGGTGGGTCGTCGCCGCCGCCGTCGATCAACGCGAACCTATCATAGAGAGTCGGAGACCAGAACCGGAGTGTCGAAGACAATGAAGTGGCGACTGGTGTAAGACTGGACACAAGTAGTAGTACAATTGTGGTCTGTCATTGACATCTAACGATCGATGGAGCTCTGTGGGTGTGACTGCACCGTCACCCACTTCTAACGATTGGCATCACGTCTTCACCCTCGCGTCCTGATGTCTGCAGACGGACCACAAGGCCGCGACACGGCCTCGCTGTACCTGTTCAGGCATCACAATTGCTGTAGCTGATGATGCGATGCTGCAGACGGACCACAAGGTCTTTCTTCCATTTCTAGCTGGACGGGATCCAAATCAAACCAAATGTTAGCAGCTGATGATGCGATGCGCCTCTTTCTTCCATTTCTAGCGGGACGGGATCCAAATCAAACCAAATGTTAGCTACAATATATTTTAGGTCACAATTGGATTTTGGGCCCCAGCTTACTCCGGGCTCAAATGGAGGCAGAACTTGGAATGTATAGTATTCATTCAAAAGAACCAAAGCAGTTATACACTTGGACAGCATTTTTTAAAATTCTACAAAGCAAAATTGCCATACTGGATGGTATTTTCACGATAATCCACACCACGAGCTAAAAATGTTAGCAACCTAAACTATATATGTATCCAGAAGTATATATACATTGTCTATTGACGTGTTCAGCTACATTAGTTTAGCTGTCCCTTGCTCCATCGCTGAGTCCCTACGTGCATTTGTCATTTGAATTCCACCACCCTCTCCACTAGGTGAATCGTCACCTACATTTGTTACTACTGGTGTTCTTTTACGCATCCTTGCATTTTCAGCCCAATTGGTGAGACCTCTCGATATGTTTTCGTCAAACATACCTCTCTTGAACGAGCTTCCCATCTTTAACATTGAGGTAAACAGAAAATTATTAGTATCAAAACAAAGAGTGATTACGCAATCTAAATATAGATATGCATAATGCTCAAAAGAAAAAGATATGCATATAAAGGACAAAAAAGAAATATTAGCATTTTTTTGCGGTATACATATTAGCATTTTGAAGTATTATTTTTGTGGCCTTATTAATGTTTTACTAACCAATTAACTTAAAGTATTCTTAAGCGACTAGTTTACTTAAGAATCAAATCAACCCTGCCTAAATAATAATAACTAAACCAGCTTTAACTTACTTGAGAGATGATAGCATAGAGAGGTAGGGTGCTGTAACCGCAGAGGAGTTGGCTAATAACACTGAAAGAACATAAATAGCATCAGACTCTTATTCATTAAATATTCAAGGTCGCTTTGCTGATATAAAAAATTCTTTATACAATACCTTATTACGAGTCGAGTAATTACATACGCCCGTTTTCCCATAATGCATGAGCTAAATCCATATGTCAGCTGCAACGGGGGATGGGTTCTAAGGTGAGTATCTTCTTTTAGTGTTGTTAGGCTAAACAAATATCAAGATCTCAAGATTTGGTCAAACTAGCAGAGATTATATGATAGATGTGTAGTGTTCTTACCCACAGCCAAAAGAAAAAGGCAATCTCAAATGCATTTTGGAACAACACGATGTGAATTAATAGGAGGACTAATTTAGGCCGATGGAACCAAAATAATTCATCCGAAGGAGCCACGACTAGATCCCCTTCAATTGCAGTATGCTTCTGGGCAACCTCGAGAGCTAACTCCGTAATTATATGCTCCATTTTACTTCCGACCATAAGTAGCAACTGTAAGGACCAAAACAAAATCAAGTAAGTTATGGTTTCAGCAGTGAAATGGAAAAACATTATTCAAATTTTCACTATGAAAAGTAACGTTGTGTATCATTTATTCTTGTAGAAGACTTGGATTTGTTAAAAAAAATGTTTGTACACCACATTTTGTTTACTTACAATGAAAGGGACCACCGATAGCCAAATATAGACATACCACCCTGTATGGCAAACACAACAAGGATTATTGTTAGTCTTTAAATAGAGTGTCAAAAAAGGCTGCCCCAACTTGCTTGGGATAAAAAGATTTGTTGTTGTTGTTGTTGTTGCTGTTGTTTATTTAAATATAATATCCAATAAACATATAATTAAATAAAAAATAGACAGCACATAAAAGCAAGTTTTAAAGTAGCCATATTGCAACATTGTTTTTGTCTTAGATAATTTTAGTAATATTTGGATAAAAATATTCATTCAGTATAGAAATTGTACCGTGAACATTCAGTAGCAAGAATACCATTAGCAAACCCCAAAGATACCAACTGTGATAGAAAACAAGAGCCTAAGTTAAACAATCATTACATTTTAGTACTGATAGACTATATGATGAGTTTAGAAAAAAAACATAGTATATTCTAATGCTTACCTTATACCAACGACCTTTTTAAAATCAGCCTCCAATACTCTGTTCATATAATCGTAAAAATTGAATTTCGGATGCCCCCTGCAGTGTTTCTACAAAAAGTTGACTTGCAAATATAAATTTCTTATACGTAATGACAGAATAGGAAACATGTATATATTAGGGTTTATATGTGACTACCATGATGAAACCAAGTCTCATGGTTGTGTAATCCTCCTCAGTGACTGATCCATAGAATTGTTTGAAGAATGAACGCTGAAGTAGGGATGAATTGGTTTTTATTTCATTAGTGTTCACAGCAAAAGCAACACGAATTGTGTTTTGATGATTTATGATACAAGAGAAGGTATATACCAGCCAACCAAATATCTGCCATCGTTTTCCATGACCTTTAAAGTGGTTTTTGATAAATGTGAATTCTTGCACATGTTTGATCATTTGTGGACCACCACCATCATTTTGTTGGATCTTCTTTTCCCAATGTTTCCAGTTTCTTGTCTAAATGATAACGAACAGAAAATTCAGCACATGTTTGATAAGATATTTTTAATCAAAAGTAAATAAATAAATCATGATGCAATACCTGCGTGATCCCAAGAATAATTGTAGTAGCACTCAGAACCACATGTGTGACTGCCAAGGCGAAGATAAATATGTGTAGCTGATGAATAGCTTCGACAGAAAGAATTGGCACTTTTCCCTGCAGAGAATGGAAATACAATAGCGGTGTGAGAAGACGAATGCACGAAAAATGGAGGAGAATGGTAGGTCACCCATGTTGAAATGACGTTGATCACTATATATAATTCAATTCATTTGACTACCGATGATCATAAATTATTATTTTTTCTCAAAGAAGTACCAAACATGGGCCAAATTAAGTGTCTGTTGAGTGCCGGGAAATCCGACTGGCAGACCAAAGCAAATGTGTAGTGTACGCACCTTCTTCAGGCAGTAGTCACTAGAAGCGCCGGCGCCTCCTGCCAGGAGCCTCCTCGTGCTGCCCAGCACGCCGGTGAAGACGGTGGCGCCGTAGTGCGAGGCGGTCTTGGCGCTGTTGCGCGGGCAGGGCAGCAAGTGATGCATCACGCTCTCCTTGACGCATATCTTCTGCGTGGCGCCCTGGAACACGTTGAGCAGCAGGGATATGAACCCTACCAGCATCAGCTCTGCTCCAACGACACAGGAAGAACGTTAGATTTAGTCTGCGCACTTGCTTTGGGCTCAATTTAGCTCCACACGGGAAAGCAGATGAAAAAAGGATGGTGCCTAACCTTCTTTGACCTTGAGGAGAGCTTCGTACAGGGGCTTCCTGCGGCCTTTCGATAGCTTCTGCTCATCAAGAATTGAAATGGTTGTTAGTGATCACTGATCATTGCATAAAGCTCAATACATTCTCAGCGTGGAGAAAACAAGTAGTGGCTCCCTAGCTAGCCTGCAGGACGTACCTTGCCAAGACGATGGAGCAACCGCTCGAAGAGCAGGGAGATGACAACCATGACGGAGCAGACGGCCGCGACGATCCATGTCGGCGTGTGCTCCAGCGTTATCTGCCCTTCGCCGCCTTTCGCTCCTCCCCCGGCCATGGCGAAATGCTATGATCCTATCCTATTCTTCCTCTTGAATGTCAAAAAGGGTCTACTATTTGTATACAGAGATTTGGTATGCAAACACGACCGATGGCGCACCACAGTTAGCATGCACCTTTGACTACTCCTTAGCGGTCGTGGTTGCTTACGGAGTCCAACAAAAAACTGGAAATTTCTTGAGGCCTTCCTATATTTTAATGGGCATTACGCCACATGATTGAATTGACTATACCTGCATTTGTGTTTCCATTTGACAAGACCAATGTTTTCGATCATTCCATGGTCCGCTGCACCAGTATTGGCAGCTATGCTACAATGAGAAGTGCTATGGGTACGAAGATTGGGTCACGACCAGCATTATTGTTCGGCTGTGAATTTCCTTAAGTGCTTCATTTTGAGTCGTTGGATGACACCAGTAGGGCATGAGTCTACCATTGCAGTCGTACGTGTAGCATTTCTCATGCTATAATACACCCGTATTAAAATTAGCAAGTTGTTAGACGAACACAGTGTTCTTCGGCCTCTTCTTTCCAGTTTTCCACACGCATGGGGGCATGACTAGTTTAGTACGTGTACGTACTCCCTAAGGTAGTTTTTCATCTGTGTTACCTGTTGGAAGAGAACTCCCGAAGGCAGTTTTTCATCATGTTGTCTTTGTTTTTCTTTCTCTTGTACGTCAGAGGACGCAGAAACCTTAAGAAATGGATGCGCTGTGCCCCTTTTTCGTGACTGATAATTAAGACAGTTGTAATTAAAAATTTATGAAAAACCAGCCAAGTCAACCCTCGTTCGTAGCTAAAGAAAACAACGCGCGTTAAGGAATGGGGTGCGTCGCCGTCGCCGTCACCCAAATCCAAAATAGATGTTGAAAAGAGTGAAAATAGGACACCAAATTACTTGCATCTCCAACGGAAGGATCATCCCCTAAACCCCAAATCCCGTCACCAGCGCTGGAGCAGGCCGCGCGAGGTCGCCGTCGCCCGCTCGCGGAGCAAATGGACGCCGCGGCCCGGCCCCGGCTCCCACCGCGCGCGTTGTTGTCGCGCCCGGGCCCGCGCTGTCGCGGCCGCCGCCGAGCCCGCCCCCCGCGCCGTCGCGGCCGTTGCCGTCCCTTTTTCCTCCTTCCTCCTTCCTCCTTCCCCTTCTTCAGCTCCATCTGCTTCAAATGGAAATGGGTGGAGTCGGGGTCGCGTGGAGGAGGGCCCGACCGCGCGCGCCCTCGCCTGCGACGTCCTGCGTGCGCTCGACTGCCGACGAGAAGGAGGGGGCGGGGCCCGGGGGGAGGGAGATGGAGTGGGCGGAGAGTGATGCGTCGCGGTGGGACGTGATGTATTTTTTGGGCGTCCACCGCCCGGCTCTGAAAATACGTAGGCGGTTTGGATCCTACGTTGGAGATGTTTTTTATTCACATTTTAGACCCATTTCGTGTGTAAATTCCAAAATAGACTATCTGTTGGAGATAGTCTTACCTCTTCTGAATCTTGGCCGACATTTTCACAAAAAGAAAACTGCTTGTTCGAGTTCGATATACATGCTATATATTTTTGACGACACGGGCGCAGTGAGCTCATGCCCAAGTGGGCCAATAATAGATAAATTTCAGCTTTCAACTTTCCAGAAGATATATCTGTGCTCATTCTCAACAAGGTGGGAAAAAGGCATTCCAAGTGGGCTCGTGGAGCAGGTGTGTGGATCCTCCCAAACATGGAATGTTAGGACGAACTGGTCATCAACCACCGGGTGGGGATGGGAGCAGAGGAAGGAAGAAGACGAGAAGACTGGTTGTGTACGGCGTTGGTCAGCGAGTCAAGGTTTCTGCTGGTGAAGGCGAGTCCGGGGAACAGCTGCAGGAAACGGTTTTTAACGCGTTACTTGCAGGCTATGATTGACTGGTTATTGTTAAGGACTAGGCTAGATCGATTGGCGAGCGAGATGCAGGGGCAGTCTGAACGGGTCCAAGGAGAAGAGAGAAAGAGAAACGGTGCTGCAATGACGGCTACGAACGTGGAGGTTGGTGAGGCGGCGCCTCGCCGCCGTTGACAGGAAGAGATCGGATCAGAGAGTTTTGGGGATGCTGAGAAACGATGGCCGCCTACGCTACACATGCAGCAGGCCCGGTGGGTGAGCAGATTCCACACGCGTGGGGGCTGCGGCCTGCGGACGTTCGCCATCAGGCTGCCAGCCGGTTGCGTAGACTGCCAGACGGAGCGGAGCACGCGTCACGGCTGCGTCGTCGTCGATAGCCGCCACGTTCCTCCTGTTCGATCGGGCAGCGCAATTGGAATGTTGTGGCTGACGACGGCGACGTATTTGTTGCACTTGTCGCCCATTTTTGGCAGGACACGATCCGAATCACAAGTTCACAACCCCAGCCCACGGATGATGATCTCTCCGGTTGTTATGGGCGGCTGTCAAGGCCCAGTGGGCTACGAGCCCACTCACAAGCAGACCAGATGCGGAGCACGTGTCACGTTCCCGGTGGCGCCACACCTCGGCGCGCGCTGTTCGACCGCGCCGAGCCGATGCGGCCGGCAGCCGATGGCGAACGCCCGCGCGCACCGGGCCACAAACACGTCCAGCCCAGCCCGCCGCTGCCATGTGGCTCCGGCGCTCAGCGACGCTCACACATCACGGCCGTCAGACGCTAATTCGATAGCGATCCGGGCGTCCTGTGGCCTCGGAGACGACAAAAGTCTTGTGGGATAAAGGGAGCGACAACGAAAAGGAAGAAAATATAAAACAAATCGAGGATTGGCAGGCAGCGAAGCGGACGAGCCCCAAGTGTATCGCTTCGGGCGCCGTCTCTCTCTCGCACGGAAGAGAGGAGCGCCGGGAAGGGAGGGGAAAGGAGCGAGCTGCGAGGAGGAAGGAAGGAAGAGAGGGCGGGCGAGATGGAGGTGGGCTTCCTGGGGCTGGGCATCATGGGGAAGGCAATGGCGACCAACCTCCTCAACCACGGCTTCCGCGTCACCGTCTGGAACCGGACCCTCGCCAAGGTAGGTCTCCGGCCGGCCATCGGCCGCCTGCTTGTTTTCAACCCAAATCCACCCTATCCAATCCCCTCCTCCGATTAAACCCGTCGATGCGGTCCTCGCACGCGAACCGCGCGCCATTTCGCTTACCGAATCTCATCGCCCGTCTGTTATTTTCGGCAGTGCCAGGAACTCGTCGCGCTGGGCGCCACCGTCGGGGAGACGCCCGCCTCCGTCGTCGCCAAGTGCAACTACACCATCGCCATGCTCTCCGACCCCGCCGCCGCCCTATCAGTTAAGACGCGATGCATCTGTTTTTTTCTCTCTCTTTCTTTTGTCAGCAGTGTAAAGATGCAAATTTTACTGAATGGTGTGTTCGTCACTCGATCTAGGTCGTCTTCGATAAGAATGGCGTGCTAGAGCAGATTGGGAGCGGGAAAGGCTATGTGGACATGTCCACCGTGGATGCTGCCACTTCTTCCAAGATCAGTGAGGTGACTCCCTCGTTGCTTGTCTGCTGTTAGATTTACAAGTTGTATGCAAAGGTCCATGAGCTGTCGTGCAGTCGTTCGATGACATTTTCTTGCCTGTGCATACTCTCATAAGAACCATCTCGTCTCTTAATGGTAGAAAAATACTCCCTCCGTTTTTAATTATATGACGCCATTGACTTTTTTTTGTTGAACTTTGACCAACAATATATGTGAAAATAATTAGTTGCTTAACGTAAAATGTATATTGTTGGATCAATCAACAAAAACAATTTAAGATTAACTTATACATTTAGTTATTTGCATAAATATTGATGAATAAGACGAATAGTCAAAGTAACAAAAAAAGTCAACGGTGTCATATAATTAAAAACGGAGGGAGTACTTATTTTTATGGCTATGTGTATCGTTGCCACTGAACATTCATGGGGATCAATTTTCGTGCATGGTATATGCTACCAGTTGTGATGACCAGCTGAAAACAATCTGAACAATTGCATCGTGTCTCTCATCATGGATGTGGAAATATGCACCAAGTAGTCTGAACTTGATTCCCCTCGGTCTCTTTGCACAATCTACTAAAATTACAAATCAAATGTGAATAGATACTATGGCCCTTCTTGTATGTGTAGGTACATGTCCTATTAACACACTGCCAAGATTGAAGCGGGACTTAAAACTATCAAATGGCATTCCCACCTCCTGATCATTTTCTAATACTAAGCCATTTAAGATGGCTAATGTGATACATCTAAGTACGTTTACAACTGGTTCTGCATTTTCCGTGGTATCAAGGGAACAAACTGAGGCAAAAGATTAAATAGAAAAATATGAAATACACAATATATGTGTCTCTTAGGTCATCTCTGTAAAACAAGTGCTATACACTCAAATTCTGCTGCGTCTATCTATGAACTTATACCATGAACTTAGAACCATCATATTCTCTTGATTCTCAAAAAATGGACCTCGCCAATTTACAAGAGATCAACTGGCAACGCAAACTGTGAATGTGGCATATGATTTGCTTCCGCTTCTTCCCGTGACGTTGCATTTTTCATCTGTTCTTGACAATTCTTAACTTGGTGTGTTTCGTTAGTGTCATATTCAAAAGATAGTTTGAATGACTTCTTTGTATTGACCCACATTAGACGATAGCAGAGATGAAGTTACTGAAACTGAGATATTGCAACGACATGCTGGGCTACAACAATGCCTCCCTTACTTTTATGTCTTCTTTTGATATGCTTATTATAAAGCTTGGCAGTCAAAGCGAATACTAGTCATATATCATGCTTGAAGAACAATATGAGAGTGCCCAAACTACCAAAAGTCCACAAGAAATAAGGGATAGCCATAATCCATCGTATGGAAACTACTGTGAACATATGTTCTTAGTCAATTTATACGTTAATGCTCGTGAAATAAAAGGGGATAGCTCCACGAACACATTGCTTTTGTGCTATTTTTAACTTCTGTATGTCTAATAAAAAAAATATATATACTCCTCTGAATGGCTGAAATATCAAGTAGCTTGTGCATTTTAGCATTGTAGCAAATATATTTCATAGATGTGCGTGTGATGATAATATGATTTCTCCTTCCGATGATGTATGTGTGTGACATTCTTCATGGAGGGAAGTATGCGCATACCTTTTTTTCTTTTTCATGGAAGCTACCCAGTTGTAACCTGGGCTCTCAATTGCAAGCATGTTTGGATATTGTCCATGGCACTAGTGGTACCAGTTATAAAATGTGGTAATCATGTAGCCATGATAGGAACAAATAAGGTGTTCATTTACGTCACCATGTAGGCTAACAACCACGATACCCAGCGTATCATTGTACATACCATGACTAATCGAAGTAGCAGTGGGTCTGTGTTGCATGGATATCCCATCTGTTCAGTTGTGCATAATCTGAGATGAGTTATTCACTAAATATTATTTGTGAACATTAGATCACAACATGTATAGCAGATTTTTTGTTTTATCCCCCTTAGTACCCACATGTCATTGTTTTTCATCCAAATCATATTGATTAGGTTCATTGATAGTTTCAACCAAATTTTATTAAATTGTGTTTTCCCTGGGCAAATTTTTGCAGGCAGTTAGACAAAAGGGCGGGACATTTCTTGAAGCTCCAGTTTCAGGTAGCAAGAAGCCAGCTGAAGATGGTCAGTTGGTCATTCTTGCTGCAGGAGACAAGGTAATTCACAGTTTTGTGATTTTTTGTAATTCTAAGTTAGTTGTCTTCAAATGCTCTCTTATACAACCATGACCACATTCTCTAAAAGGGAATTTTCAGACATATTTTGTTTCACATGTTATTCATTTTAGGATGGTTACTGTTAATATTGATTATTGTTCATATTTTTTCTATAGAAGAGGTAATTCTTAAATTATTTTTTGTAGTACCAATAATTTTTGTCACACCTATTATCGGGTCACCAATTTTGGCATTTGTTTTGCTCATATTGTAACAGATAAATTGAATAATAGTAGCCTATAGTTTATAGAATTGTTCCGCTTAGAAAGGGACATAGCATAAGGCAGAGCCAATCACATGAACTTTAAAGTGCAAGAGATATGGTCGGATATTGTTTTTTTGCTGAATTGGGCATGGATTATGGATCCAAATCTGATGTTTAAGATGGGAAACTCACCACTTTATTATTAAGTATTTACATTTGAATGTCATCCATGAGACACAAATTGGCACTGCCCTGCACAGGGTAACACCACACATGGCACAATAATATTCCTGCATTTTTTTTGCTTGTTCATTGGACCCTCATCCTCTTTTGTAACACTTCAGGCATTGTACGATGATATGGTGCCTGCATTTGATGTGCTAGGGAAAAAGTCGTTCTTTCTGGGAGAGATTGGAAATGGAGCAAAGATGAAGCTGGTGGTAAATATGATCATGGGAAGGTAACTATTTATTAACACAGGAGACAACCGAAATCTAATAACTCCAGCTGCCATATATTGGCCATTGCTTTTTTGTGCTTTCCTTTTCTTTTAACCTTCTTGCTAGTTCTTGTGGGTTTCATCTCTGTCCCGCCCCAACTTGCTCGGGATTGAAAGGCTTTGTTGTTGCTGACTTGCTGTTATTGCCATTTTTTTTATCTGTAATTATGTACAATGTAGTATTATGTCAATGGTAACAGGAATATCAATTGAATACATACCACCGCTGTGTTTGCATTTGGGAGCAGGCGTCCTTTTCTATACTTAATATGAGTAAATTCTGATAGCAGCGCTGTAGAAGTTTTCCTACTGCAAACATATAAAGCCATGCTGTAAAGGCTGTTAGCATATTTAGCAGGCATCAAAATATTTCCTTGTAATGGGATTTATGGATCTTCTCTTAATAATGTTATTATCTTAACGATGTTGTTGCACATTTGGATTCTCAAAACTCTTTCCTTTTGCTAACATATTTTAGCGCCTTTCTACCTTTGGCCTGTAAGTTCATTGACTGCAACTACTATACTCATCAGTGATAGTTGTTCCTTGCTGCAGCATGATGAATTGTTTGTCAGAGGGCCTCTGTTTGGCAGACAAAAGTGGGTTGAGTCCCCAGACCCTTCTTGATGTCCTGGTATGACACTTGGTAATTTCGAGATTGCTGCGAGCCTGTGGCTACACTCTTTCACCATCAAATGGCTGGATCTCAAATATACTTCTGACATAATACAGGACCTTGGTGGAATTGCAAACCCAATGTTCAAGTTGAAGGGGCCTGCAATGATCCAGGGCAGCTACAACCCTGCATTTCCTCTAAAACATCAGCAGAAAGACATGAGGTTGGCTCTTGCTCTGGGAGATGAAAACGCTGTCGCCATGCCGGTCTCAGCAGCTGCGAATGAGGTGTGTCTCTCCCCCCTTTCCGCTTGCTGTACATAGTGAAACATTCGATGAAGTATGTCATATGACAACCATATCGATTGCAGGCATTCAAGAAGGCCAGAAGCCTGGGCCTGGGGGACTCGGATTTTTCGGCGGTCTATGAGGTAGTGAAAGGTGCAGGTGGTTCGGGCCAGGCGTAGTAGTCGATGCTAGAATCATATGGACCCTCTCACCCCATTTCTGTGCGAATTTGCAATGGTATCTTGTACTGTGTCAAATGCACTTTCTTGATGTGTATAATGAGGATTTTGGACCGAACCTTGCAGATGAAATAAATGAAAGATTTGATGCTAGAGCGTGCGAAATTACCAGAAAAATTGGAACTATCTGCCTGCCCACGAATGGGTTATGCCGGATATGCATCAAGCAGTCTGTAAAAAGCGTTAGGTAGAGAAATGACATGTTGCTCCGTGAAGTACCTCTTTTCTCATGGTTCCTTACCTCCCTCCTTTCAGATTTTATCCACTGTTTAGGTTTCTAGGTTTCTGTTTACGACAAAACCCCAGAATTTTTCTGAACGTAATTCGTTGATAACCTGGTTGCTAAGCGTCAAGTCTTTTCATACCTAACTGCACACTTTGGAAAAAGAATTCTCCCACAGCCACGGAAACTGGAAATTGTTCCTGTATTCATGACACTGAGGAAGCATCTATCCTGGGATGTATCATGTATACAACTCTGCCTGCGAGACTTGTCACATGTCCGGTCTTCAAAAGGCCTGGAAAAGCTCCCTGCATTGCCCAGGGAAACCCCGGCAGCACGGCCTAGCCGGAGTCGGTCGTCTCCTACCGACGGCCTGCTCATGAGGTCGTGTACCGGGTGCCACGGGCAAAGCAATTGCTGTCGCCTTGCAATACGTCCTTGAACCTGCACGGCGCGCAGCGGCAGCCATGGATTCGGGGTCAAGTCGTCCTGAGTCAAGGATTCGGCGGCAGTGTCGTCTTGCTCTTGTCATATTTTTCTCCCTTTCTCTGGTTTTGATGGTCCCATTTTCCTCAAGATACGTATCCTAGCCTCAAGATACGTATCCTAGCCATTTGGTGTCGCTCGCTTCCGATCTGATTTCAATTTACGAGGTTCAGAGTTTGCATGTTCAATTTACTACTAGGCCATGTTTGTACTCCAATATCTTTTGCGAAGTTTGTTAGGCCAGTTTCAATGGGTCTTTCATCAATATTAAATAAAGTGCCACATTAACAAAATAGATAACATGGCACATCAATTAAGATGAAAAAGAAAAAGTTCCTTTCATTCTAATGAAAGGAAGTTGGCACGGTTTCATATATATGAAAGTTTATTAAAAGACCCATTGAAAGCAAAAACTTTCATCCTAACATGTTTTGACCAATCTCAATGCAAGAATTTAATATTATGCTTTGTTTATGAAACCGTGAGATGAAATTATGCATTGAGAGAGACCATTTCATTTATCATGTGAAAACTCTAAATCTAATGTGACACATTTAAAAAATGTAAAATAAAAATATTCACTGAGACTGGCCTTAATAGTCCATGCATTGCTGATGAAATTTGTGTTGGATGCTGCCCGTGTGTACGTGCTGCCGTTGGACTTTGGTCCAGCTTGTGAGGACCGATGGACCACGAGTCAAGGTCTAGCGACTTAACAAGTCAAGGTCGTGATTTCTGACATGGGCTTCTTCCTTCGTTGGCTAACGTTTGCAGCGCGGCAAATATATAGAGCCTATTGCAAATCTCGCCACCCTATCTCCCTCCTGCGCCTGCGCGGCTACGCCGGCTAGATGTTCCCCGATGAAAGTCTGAAACTAGATGGTGTTCGACGTATAGAGGTCTAAATTTTAGAGAGTTTTAAATTTTAAATAAACTATATTAAATAAAGTTTAATTATAAAACTAACTACAGAACTCTGGTCTAATTCGCGAGACGAATCTAATGAGGGTAATTAAGCAATGATTAGATGATGGTTACTGTAGCATGACTGTAATAAAATATAGATTAATTAGGCTCATTAGATTCGTCTCGTAAAGATGTACCCATCTGTAAAAAGGTTTTGTCATTAAACTTTATTTAATACTAGATTCTCTTTGTTTAGAGGCCTTTAAAATTTAGCGTTAAAAGAAACGAACAGGGCCTAGCAAAGGGAGCGACAAATAACCTAGACGGCTTTGCATAACACTTACTAGGCACGTTGGGGTTTTAGGGTTTAGCTCTTGTCGCAAGTTCACTAGCTCCTCGTGAATTCCGAAGCAGCTGTTTGCGTTGGGCATGTCATACAAAATATCTTCTCTTCAGTTTTCCCCCGCGGCCCCTTCAAGTTGCTGTATATAACGACGCCTCAAGCATGGAATGGACATTGCTTTAGCTCGAACATGGCTCCATTCCAGAGATATTTTAATTTCATTTCTTGTTTGTTTTTGCTCTGCACGACTAAAATACAACTACTTGCAGCATTGTACTCCATATAGAGGAAAAGCTAGCTAGAGAGCAAAAGCTGGCAGTGGCAGCTGAAGGCACGAACTAACGAGGTGCAGCACTGTTGGCATGCACGATGGCTTCTAGAAGCCTTACTCCTTGACCTTGAGGCGAGTGCGAGACAATCGGAGCGATGCCTTTCGGATTATGCTGTCTTTTTTTGAGTTTTTCTTTCCGCCACACACGGCCCTCGTCGCCTTCGCCGCTCCGTGCCTCGTCTCTGTTTTTTTTTTCTTTTTTTTTTTTGGTGCCGTCCTGCGTGGCGTGGCGGGCGAGCTGATGGATCCAAATGGAGGGAGGGCCCCGGAGAAAAGCGATCGAAATCATAACGTACCTCGACGAGTCGGCCTGTTTTGGCCATTGACTTGGATGTGATATTTGTGTAGTACCTTGCACGGTTGCACCGGCAGTATGTGGCGACTGGCGAGCTGATCGGTTCCCTTCCCGGCGCCGCGCGTGAGAAATATCTCTGCGTTTATTCTGATGCAAAGTGCGAGATGAGGGCATTGCTTGGCGGAGGAGAGGTGAAACCGTGAAATCATTGGGGGTGATGTCAAGAGTTTTTTTTTTTTCGTTCAGTAGGGAATGTACGTAGCAGATCTTTTTCATCAGCCTGTGATCTTAACCACTGACAACTTCAGATTGGCATGCATGCATGAACTTTGTGCTACTACTCCTTCCGTTCAACTTTATAAGTTACTTTAGCCTTGTCAAGTTTTCTCAAATTATAAGGCGTTTTCACTTTTCGAGACACCTTTCTCTCTTCCTCATACAACTCTATCTCTGTCTCTTTCCTCCTTGTTTTCTGTGCGTTCACCTTTTTCACTTCTCCTTAATCTCCGTGTCCAAAGCCAAAACGACTTATAAAGTTGAACGGAGGGAGTACTATTTTAGAAGGGCGACTTGGAGTTAGCAATTTGTAGAATAGATTAAATGTCTGGAAAACAATTACTGCTCCCTTTGGGTCTTGCTATGGGATAATTAAAGGACGACGACAAGAAATGTAGCCATTGACAAGGCATATTTCTGTAAAATATTATGAGGCTATTACAATAGCCGAATGACCCTGATGCTGCTACCGAAATCACCACACTATTAGACATGTTGCCATTACCAAGACGACAATCTGTCTGCCCTTTATTTGAATAATGTTCGAGGCAGCAATCAAACAATAGCAATACTCCTATTTGGAATGCTCAAGGTTGCATTGCAAGCGATAGTTTTTGGCATGCTCAGGGTAACAACAAGAACATGATACCCTTGAATGAAAGGGAAAGCTAGAACAAGGTGAAAAACATGTGAAAGAGGTCTTAGCCTAATGGTTAAGATATCTAAGTAGCACATTTGAGATCCTGGGTTCGACTCGCCATGGGAGCGTATTTTCTAGGATTTAACGGCTTTGTGCTTTCAACGGTAGGCGACATGGCCGTCGACAGCGAGGCGCCAGTGGTGACTTTGTCAATTTTAAGGATTTGCCGGCTCAGTCTTCGAATATGCTCATAGAGGTAGGGTTTACGTATGTGCGTTTATATGGATGGGTGTGCGTGCGTTGTAAATGTCTGAGTTGTACTGTATAATAAAAAAAAATAAAAAACATAATATAGCAAAGTGAAAAAAAGGAGCGGTAATCGGAGCATGCTTCGAGAAGCCATTTCTTTTTGCTGGCGGGCCTACCGTCACTGATTTGCTTCTAGAAGGTCACTGTGTATTTCTGTCCTGAACCTGATCCGGCCGGGATGGTGCTTGGCTGCACTCTGCTCGCATCGGCCACCACTCTCATCATGTCATGTGCTGTGCAGATGATCGCCGCGCTGCGTGTTCATCGACAGATATTCTTCTGGAATGAGATCATGAGCTAAGGTGAGCATGATACCATTGCAATCTCGCGTACATATACAGCGCGTGTTCATCATCACACAAGTGTCAAGATTTCTGTTTCTATTTCTCTTTTGGAGGAAGACTGACGGGTTAACTGTTGATAGTTACTAGTCGTTTACTGTCCAATAAGAGGAATATCTTCGCAAGAATTTTACTCTAAATTATCCCTAGCATTTGTAGACGTAGATTGCTTATCCATGGTAAATTGATCTCTCTGAAAAAGCACTGATAAGATCCCTATGCGTCATTTTCATATCATGAAGAGAATCATAGTGCTCGGATCCAATTTGCACGTAGTAGTAAGCAGGATAAGAGCTGGATCCCAAATCGTTTTCTTATCCCTTCTCTCTCTATATATGCATCATCACTGTCGAGGCCAAAAAGAGGGATGCATTTTGTTGATAAGGATCTTTCGATACCAACCAAGTATCGACAGGCCGTTCCAAAACAAAGAAAGTTAAAGATACTTATTATCAAGAGTGAAATGCACCGCAAGTCCTCGAACTTGTCCCGGATTCTTAGCTAGGTCCCGGTACTCTCAAATGTTGGTTTTTGGGTCTTCGAACTTGTTTTGGGTTCTCATCTAGGTCCCGGTACTCTCAAGTGTTGGTTTCTAGGTCCTCGAACCTGTCCCGGGTTCTCATCTAGGTCCAAATCATCATCTAGATAAAAAAAACATTTTCATATTACCAAAATACAAAAATTGCGAAATCAAAATTTCAAAGTACAAAAAGTATTTTTGAATGTTGAAAATATGTTTTATGTCTCTCATGATGCCACACATTTTTCATAAATATATATACATGATGAATGTATTTTTATATGTCAGAAATTACAGAAAACGTATTTCCAATATTCAAAAATGTGTTTTGTTCTTTAAATTTTGTTTTTGCGATTTTTTTGTATTTTCGAAATATGAAATGTGTTTTTTTTTCTAATCGGACGGTGATTTAAACATAGATGACACTTCTTAGCAAGTTTTGGGGTCTAGATGAGAACAGAAGACAAGTTCAATGACCCAAAAACCAACATTGAGAGTACCAGGACCTAGATGAGAAGCCAAGACAAGTTCAAGTACCCAAAAACTAACATTTGAAAGTACGGGGACCTATAAGAGAACCCAAGACAAGTTCGAGGACTTCTGGTGCATTTCACTCTATTATCAACATCGACCGCATTTTTTTCCCAACGAAAGATTTTTCATATAGCATTTTGTTAAACAGAAATGAAGCATTTCTATGACCAATGGTGATGAATCACCTTTCCCCTGAAAATTATAACCGCATGCAAGTGTTGTACCTTCTCATCAGGTGTTTTTCCCCCATAATTCAAAATTCTTATTTAAGACTTGCTCATTTAGCTGTTCACATCAAATGATTGATCGATTTCCTTCTTCACAATTAAACTATCTGCCCTCATATGAGCTATCAAATGCTCACACGCTCACTAATAGTTTTTCTTGCACTAGTCAATTTTAAGAAACAAAAGATACAGACTTCTGCTGATAACATCTCTTTGTTTTTCGTTTCAAAGAGGAAGTGTGCAGCTCATCATGATGCAAACAAAGCATTGCCTATTTCTTTACAGGGTGTGTTTACTTCTTGTGAAGATTTCTCGTGACAGGGCAATTAAATTTAAATGCATGGATTTCTAGCTTCCTACTGTTTGTTATTAAGTACTATGAAGCTGAATAACAAGGGTTATTGTTTTTAAGGCGATTACCTTTAATCATGATGATTTTTCCCTATTTTTCCTACCCAGCTTCTGTTGCCGATAGATTGAATATGAATTAAGTGTTTGTAATATGCATAAAAGCACAAACGCGTATGTTATGATCATACAAGTATTATACTCACTTCTTAATTATACTCTGCAATCAAGTAGTACACAATATTTGAAGATAAAATTCCTTTTGGAGTAAGTTTCGTGAAAGTGTAATGAATGTCTCCCCTTGGCGTCCGTGTGGTTGCATTGGAGTAAATTGTGCAGAATTGTATTGATATTGGAGTTAACTTATGGCATTATGAGTGAAATTGGAGTTTTTGTATTGATATTACTCAATAAGTCTAATGTCCAGTGACGGATTTTACCGTGTGTTTGGCAAAATCAAAGAAACTGGGTTGTACCTTCTGTTTGGCAAAACCAAAGGAAATGTGGTTTTATGCAGTTCATTCTTATTGTAGCGAGTCACCGGCTGTACCATCACTTTGGTATTGTTTCAGTTCAGAAACTTACAAAACGTGTTATCAAATCTCTTTGTTGCACCTGGTCTTTTAAGTGAATCAGTCTTTTGAAGTTACCGCTCTGATTTACACTCTAATTCCTTAAAAGATAAATTGTTAAAAGATAGTATTTTTTTTCTTTTGAGAAAAGGACATTGCAAAATGGGTACCCATCTTCACTAATCACCATCATAGGGTCTTACTCTGTTTGGCTCACATGTCATTCAAATTGAAGTCACGTGAGAGGAACATCTCCATCTGTCATATGCTTCATCAATCTTCTGTTTACCCCAGTCTCATCGGGAAAAATATCGCTAGTCAGTGTGATGAAGCATATAGCTTCAGCCTGTTCGTTTCGCTAACTACGAACACTGTAGCGGCTGCTGAAAACACTGTAGCTGCTGCTGAAGAAATAAATGCGAACACTGTAGCTGCTGCAAAGCAGCGAGACGAACACGCTGAAGCTTGTTTGGCTCCGACGACGGGAATATCTAACTCCACAACTATTACCTTCACTTGCTTTTCCCATTAGGCTGTTATTTTGCTGTACAAAAAGGAATTGCCTTTTTACTCAACCAGAGTGTCTAGCAATCATCAAATCCTAAACCAAAGTTTGTCCTCACACTGTCCCTCCCTCTACTTAAACCCCCGAAGACCTTGACACAGGTCACGCACCACACCACATCACTGCAGCATCACAAGGAAACTACAAGCACACACACTGCACTGACAGCACTCTCCATGGGCGCCTTCAAGCCAGAGGAGGAGGTGGCGGCCTTCCAAGCTCCCACCGAGCAAGCACGCTACTGCTGCGCTTCCAAGAACAAGAAGCACGAACGTGACATGGCGGTGGGAGCAGAGGAGGAGGTTGGCGGGGATGACAACAGGGAGCTCATCCCTGGCTTGCCGGACGACGTGGCCATGGAGTGCCTGGCGCGGGTGCCGAGCCGCTCGCACAGGCGCATGCGCCGCGTGTGCCGCGCGTGGCGCGGCGCCGTCGGGTCGGCGGAGTTCCGGCGCCGCCGGCGAGTCGCCGGCGCGGCGGAGGACGTCGTGTTCGTCGTGCAGGCCGGCCCCGCGGGGGGCGGCGGCGACGGCAAGGGCTCGGCGCCGGAGTGCACGCTGGCCGTGGCGAACCTCACCACCGGCGAGTGGCGCCGCGTGGAAGGGGAGGGCGGCGGCGGCACGGCATGGGGCCCCGTGCCGCTGTTCGCGCAGTGCGCGGCGGCCGACGACGGGCGGCACGTCGCCGTGGTCGGGGGCTGGGACCCGGACACGCTCCGCCCGACCCGCGACGTCCGCGTGCTGGACGTCCCCGCCGGCGCGTGGCGCCGCGGCCGGCCGATGCCGGGCGACGCCCGGAGCTTCTTCGGCTGCGCGGGTGGCGGCGACGGCGACGTGTACGTCGCCGGCGGCCACGACGGATCGAAGAACGCGCTCCGCTCCGCGCTCGCGTACAACGTCGCGGCCGACGCGTGGCGCGCGCTGCCGGACATGGCCGAGGAGCGCGACGAGCCGCAGCTCGTGGCCGTCCCCGGCCACCGCGGCGGCGTCCTCGCGGCCAGCGGGTACCCGACCGAAGCCCAGGGCGCGTTCAAGAACACCGCCGAGTGCTACTACGCCGCCGGCGGTGGAGACGCCTGGACCAGTGAGGGCGACGACGTGGTGGCCCCCGACGACGGGACGTGCCTGGCGTCCGTGCGCGGGAGCGTGTGGGCCGTCGGCGCCGGGAAGGGCGGCGTGCGCGAGTGGGTCGACGGCGCGTGGAGGGACGTGGCCGACGGGCCGCCCGGCATGAAGGCCTGCGTGAAAGCGGTCGGCGTCGGCGACGGGGCCGCCGTATTCGTGTTCGGCACGGTGGCCGACGCGGTGGAGGGCGGCAGGCACGCCGCGTGGGTGTTGGACGCGGGCGGGTCGGCGTGGCGGGGCGTGCCCGTGCCGCCGGGGTTCGACGGGTTCGTGTACTCGGCTGTGGCCTTGCGGGTTTAAAGAGCTTTTGTTTAGGCGCGGCGCGCGCGCTATTTTGCACTTGGGCTTGACGCTCTGACTTTACAAAGCAACTTCTTGTGTCTTGTTTTCTAGTAACTCGTGTCTTGGATGGCACTATAGTATATGCTTGTACTGTTTCATCATTTCATAAAATATTTCTGGGCAATGGTCCTTTATGATGGTCTAATATTTTCATGTGCTACCTTGGGCCTTGGGTCTGTGTGGTTGTCAAGGGTGGGTGGTGAGGATGGGATGGGAAAATTGGGGACAGTCTGGTAAACGAGCCGAGCTCAAAAGAACTGGTGGCCAACAAAACTGGGGTTGTCGATCGATCCTAATGCATAAAGAAACTGCAAAGTATCGTTCTCTAGTCCGTGATCATTCAAAACTAGTATGCCTGTCCGCGTAAACGCGGCTAGATTTACTATATTATTTAAAATATTTTTATATTTGTAAAAGTATAACATAGTTTATTGTTATTACTTAGTTTATACTCTATATTTATAAAATAGTAAAATAAATTAGAGAATTTCTCACCGTCCCTCAATTTGAGTGTGATATGAGTCATCATTTATCTTGGTTGTGTCTTATCTAACAATGTATTTGATTTTATTTTAGAAGTAAGGTCGGTTCAAACGTGGCATGCTAAACAATTGTAACTTACTATGTCATGGTAGGAAAAAAGAATGTGTTGTGCTACAAATAAATCTTTTGAAGAAAATGTGGCATGCTAAAAATAAGATAATATGCCATGCTAACTAGACATATCATTGTGTATTTTTATAACAGTGTATTTAGAAATCGGGATTAAGTGTTTATTGGATATTTTTATTATTCCAAAATTTAGCTATTTGGGGCTCATAATATGGTATGGTTGGTAGATTTAAAATAAGAATTAAGGATATTTATAGTTATATAATTCGAATTTAGTTTTTTTGGACTTGTAATGGCATGGAGGGTAATTTAGAAATAGTTTTGAAGGTTACTTTTGGTTATTTTTTATTATTCCGAATTTAGTTATTTTTTTACTCATAATGGCATGATTGGTAATTTAAAAATTTGTGTCAGGGGTAATTTTGGCTTTTTGTTTATTTTTTCAAATTTAGCTATTTTATAAATAGTTTAGAGAGTTTTCTAACTAATTGTTTTATAATGGTAGTGGTGGGTATTTTTTTTTCTTCTTATTTTTTCGCATTAACGTGGGAATTTTTAGCATTTTAGAGCGAACGTGGTGGCTTCTTTTCCTTGTCAATTATATTTCCAAATTTAGCTATTTTATAAATAGTTTTAGGAGGTTTTATGACTAATTGTTTCATAATGGCAGTGGTGGGTAATTTTCTCTTCTTATTTTCTCGGATTCCCGTGGGAATTTCTAGCATTTTAGAGCGAACGTGGTGGCTCCTTTTTCTCGTCAATTATATATATAATATATAGATAGATAGATGTAGAGAGAGATATTTATATGATGTATAGTACATATATAAAAGATTGATAGTACAATTTGATTTGCCGACTGATACATAAACGTACGATTAGTGAAAGGGGTTAGGGATGGCAATGGGACAGGTTTGGGGCGGGTAGAGCAAATCCATGCCCATCCCGACATGTCCATCGGGTAAAAATCCTCACCCGCCCCCGGCCCCGTGCCCGTCGGGTACGTCGGGTATCGGGGCGGGTTTCGGGTCGCCCGCGGGTGCAACACTATAACTGCAGCGGAGTCGGTGCACCAGCGATGGAATGGAGAAGTAGTTGGAGGGGCGCGCGTACCAAGATTCGCCGGCGAGCCGCGCACTGCCGAGCCACACGCCGCGCCGCCGCGACGCGCCCTGGTAGATCTGAGGCGAAAGCTTGTTGTGGCTCCATGAGAGAGAGACAGAGAGAGAGAGAGAGTGAGAGATATGCGTGTCAGAGGGTGGAGAGTCGATTCTCAGCGCTGCCAGGCCTTCGTATTGCCCCTCTCGCGGTTGAGGACGAGTGGAAGCTTTACGAATAATTGGGGATCGAGGATATGAAGGAAGGGGAGTTGGAGAAGAAGACGATGCGGCCGACGGTTTCTTTTTTTTTTTTCTTTTTCAGCGTGAGGACTAGTAGTATACAGCACTAGTAGGCTGTTGCTCGTACATGGGCCGTTGTTCTTTTTATTTAGGCTGTTAGGCTAACGAAGTGCATTAGTGGGCTGAAATATCATACACTGGCCAGCTAAATGTAAATGGGCAGTTTGATTTCGGGTCCCCATCGAGGCACCCGCGGGCGAAGAGACAAACCCGCTCCGCACCTGCATCTTCTCGGGTCGGGCACGGGCATCACCCGTGGGTAAAAAACTTGACCCACGTCCGGCCCCATCGGGTCGGGTACCCGATTCCCGTGCCTGAATTGCCATCCCTAAAAGAGGTCTTAGCCTAGTGGTTAAGCCTCCCGAGTAGCACCTTTTAGGTCTAGGTTCGACTCCCTGTAGAAGCGAATTTTCTAGAATTTAACGGCTTTGTGCTTTTTGCGGTAGGCGACGTGGCCGTCGACAGCGAGGTGTCAGTGGTGACTTTGTCAATCTCGAAGATTTGCGGGTCAGTCTTCGAAAATGTTTATAAGGGTAAAGTTTGCGTATGTGTGTTTATTAGGGTGAGTGTGCATGCATTGTGAGTGTCTGAGTTTTACTGTGTAATAAAAAAAAAGAAAAACGTACGATTGTACAATCTGATTCATATATTGCAAACTAATTACAGGTGTGCGAACTTGCACGAGCGGGTTGTGTTAATCCGATGGAGTTGAAAGGCCTAGACTGAACATCAGAACCTTGACATGAGTGATGAACTCCCCGCCCTCGCTCAGGTGCTTAGCGTGGAATCCAGCCGGTGCCACGCGTACCGCCATGTAGCAAAGCATCTCCATCCATATATTCAAGACGATCGCCCACCGATCATCGACCGTCTTTCCTGTCAGCTCCTCGCTAAGCCTGAGCGCGTCAATGAAGATGCTGATAGTTGTGGATTCAGGGCTACGGGGATTATTTTCTCGCATCGCCACAGAATACTCCTCCTAGGATCGTATACGTTCGACGAGAACGTGTTTCTTTGCATACCCTCCTCCCTGATGGCAATGGTTTTCCAGACGGTAGCTCGCCATCTTCATCTTAGCATAGTCGAGTAGAATGCTGCTGTCGTTGCCAGACATAACACCATGCTCTACACAAAGGTACATGGCATAATTGGATAGCTCTCTGCTAACGGTTATGGACGGCGAGCTGTCGGCATGATTGTCGTCGTGGAAGAAGCATATGTCCGTCGCTACATGCCAAGTAAGGATAGTGGACATGAAGCCGCCGGTATGCTCAAGGTTGCTTTTATCCTTTGCGAGCAACACCACCAGCAGATCTCCCCGGGCTCGATGAGGAGGAGTACCTGATGATGACTGTCTCCGGAGCTCGCACCTCGCCCAAAGGCCGGTAAACCTGCTGGAGGGGTCCCACACTTCTTCTTCTTCTCCTGCATCATTTCCTATGCTTTCTGCTGCTGCTGCTGGCGCGAACTCCAACAGCTTATCAAGCAGGAACTTCTTCAGCTCGGTAGGGATGGCGACATGCGTCATGTCGCCCTTGATGCCGACCCGACGCATGACGCGCTTCACGAACGATGCTCGTGCATCATTGATGCAGACATCGATCATGTTGTACTGTGCCAGCTTATGCGACCACTGCGGCGTGCCCTCGGCTGGATGGACGAGTTTGGCGACGCTGAACAGTTTATCAGCGCAACAATCCTTGAGCTGAGTTTTCCTGGAATACACCCAGTACGAGGAGATGGCAATTAAGATGGAGATGGTCTCGAGGACGACGGCTCCGACAAGCAGTAAGTAGGACACGACGACATCAGCTCCACTGCTGTGCTGCCTAAAATGGTCAGCTTTGCAGACAAACGGCACGAGGACTGTAATAGTGGAGCCCGTCGTAAGGAAGCAGAGGCAGCAGCCATTGACGACTGGAGTCCTCTATATTATGGTAACGATCTCCGAGCTTGGTGTAGAAGTAGTCGTATGCATACGACATCTCGAGCTCCACAAGCTTGTAGCAATGGTGCACCCTTTGCTCGTTTTTGACTCTATCTCTCGTGCAGAGCTCTTGTCGATTCTAGGCACCCACGGTTTCATTTCCATCAGCAAGCCCAGGCACCTGGTTAGCCGTCGGTAAGCCAGCAATATCAAATTTTGGTAAGAGAGCGCACCCCCCCCCCCCCCCCCCCCCCCCCAAAAAAAATAAAAATAAAATTCATAACCTTTAGAGTATCAGGGAAAGTATAATCGTAGGATAGAGACTTAGCATATATGTAAGGTGGTTTGGCAGCAAACTTGAGTGCTGATGTCCTCCCGGCGTACTTGATGGTGCCGGCGATGAACATAAGCACCATGGGAGCAATGAGTTGCTTGTCTCCCTGCCACTGCTTGCCAGCCACATAGGTAGCCAATCCCACCTGGGTGTCTAGGCTCAGGAGGTGGCGCTTCCACAGTGTGTTGTCCTCCATGGAGAAGGCCGTGATCGTCTCCTGCCCGCCAAGGTGCAGGAGCATGAAAGGCGCCCAGAAGAGCGTAAGCCCGTGCCGGGGACCGTTGATGTGGAGCGTCAGGTGACCAAGGACAAATATCGCCAGGGAGTCGGCGGACAGATAGGCTAGCCACAGCAGCTTGCTCACCACTCCGGGGGTCCTACGCTTCCTAATGCCCGAGAACAAGAGGAGGAAAGCTTGCAGCGCGAAGCTCAGGAGTACCACCAACACCTGGATCTCCCAGTTGTCCCACAGAGTTTCCCTAGGTGGTCTGTCAACCTGCAGGCCAACACCCAACAGTAGTAAGCACAATTCAGCATCTAACGAATTTGCAAACTATTAGACAGACAACATTTCATGCACGTTAGCACAGATCCAGCTCCAGTATCCGTGTTGGATAATTGGATTTGGAGTACACACAATTCAGGGGTTTACGAATTTTCATGAAACAATTCATACGTGTTCCTCCACTTCTCCACAACTATATATAAGGCTTTCTGGATTAGGTCAAAGTCAAATGTTTTAATTTTTGGCTTGCAATATCTATAAAGATATATTATTTCAAATTGAAAGAGTCACACGATTGGTTCCACAAGGAATCAAGTAATATCATCTTTATGGTGTCAAATTTTATGATTTTTTGCTATTAGTTTGGTTTAATCTGACTAATCCAAAATGCCTTATATATTCTTCTTAAGGACAAAGAGAGTAATCTCTAATCAACCTTTAATCAACACACATTTTTATACTAGCTCCTTAGGTGGTTTAGGGATCAACCCCAAAATATAATGACCCCCTCAACTCTTAAAGCTATCGCAGTTTCCTGGAATCCCTTCCAGCTCTCCTAGAAAATCCAGGGGAAAGTGAAGGAAACATTAAGAAAATTACAGTTAACCTGTAGATCGACTCAACAAGGAAATTACTAGTACAGGCAGGGAAGTACAATCATGTCAACATGCATAGTACATATACAAGTGTAAACCATTTATAAACTTAATAGTTGCACCTTGCATGATACCTGTCTTTATGTTCCATCCGTAGGTCGTTACTAGCCAAATCAGCAGATAGATTTAATAAGATCCTCATTTTGAGCTCTTGGGTAGTTGCTGGACTAGTTTATTTTTTTAAGTAGGGGTGAAAACAGGTCGAATACGGAGGGATAGTGCTCATCTCGTATCCTATCCTATATTTTTTACTCGGATCCGGAGTCGAAGCGGATAGTCCCGGATAATTATTTCTGCATCCCATACCCTGTCTCATATTTTTTATTCGGATTCAGAATCGGACACGGGTATTATCATGAAGTTTGCAAGGATAAAAAATCAAAGGTTGGAGAAACAATTAGAGTAAAGAATGACATACTAAATTGATATACATGATGAAGAGCAAATTGACTCTTATTTATGTTAATCTCTCGATTTTACACCATATTATTGGGTGTATAATAGGGCTGGACTACCGAGCCAGCTCGGCTCGGCTCGGCTCGGCTCGGTCCAGCTCGTTAGGATAACGAGCTGGCTCGGCTCGGCTCGTTATCTTAACGAGCTAGAATGCTGGCTCGGCTCGGCTCGATACGAGCTCGAGCTGGCTCGCGAGCCAGCTTGTTAAGCTCGCTGCTCACCTCCAGCATCTCTGTCGTGATTAAGGAACAAGACGACGATCATGCCATCGGGTACATCTTCACGTTCTTGAGCATGACGGCGTGCCGGGCAGAGAGGCAGAGGAGGCCTACGTCGCGGAGGTCGTCGCGGCCGAGAGAGGGGAGAGGGGCTGGTGACATGAAGGATCCGACACCATCGCACAAAGAGAGTAGGTGGAGGGGTGGCACCGCCCGGCCAGAGCTGTCGACCGTCACACGTTAGGTCGCCTCTCCACGGTTTGGATTTTGACTTGGTCCCCTTCCGTCGTCGCCATAATCATAGGAAGAACGGTGAGGAAAACGAGCTCGTGCTCACCATAAGCTTTGACGTTGATGGCTGCAGCGTCGATGACGGAGGGAAAGGGAGAGGCGGGTGCTGCTACGGGAGAAAGGAGGCGCCGATAACCTCGTGGATCTCTTTCGGGCAAGCTCGCAAGTGGACGGCGAAGGAGCTGGGTGACGGGCCAGCGAGACAGGTTGTGTGACTCGCAAGCGGAGCGAGGCAGGCGCAATTTAGAAACTTGGGAGGAGACAAGGTGTGGTGACGTCTCAATTTGAGAAAGGAATAAGGTGTGGGAAGGAGGAGGGGACCGTGGGGTGGTGGGCTATTGAGACTTGCTGGCTCGTTTGGCTCGCGAACTGCTCACGAGCTAGCTCGAGCTGGCTTGTTAAACATAACGAGCTACAAACCTGGCTCGGCTCATTAGAAAAAGTAAACGAGCCGAGCTGAGTCGAGCCGAGCCAGTCACGAGCCGAGCCGAGCTAACGAGCCACGAGCTTTTCATCCAGCCCTAGTGTATAATCGTTATAAACTTACTCAGATCACATGATACTCGGATTCGGGACAGATATCACTCGTCTCATATCTTATCCCGCAATTATTTTTTGAATTTAAATTCGGACACAGATAGTGTCGGGTAATTATTAATGCATCCTATATTTACCTATATTAATTTTTTTGAATTCGGTAGTCGGTCGGGCGGATATTATCCGTCTCGTTTTCACCCGGTATAGATAATCTGCACGCGAGGGATGTATATATAATAAAGAGAATTGCATGCATGACGCCTCGGCCTTTCAGGATTGACAGCTTTGCGTACGGCTTTGCGTGTGATTCGTTCAATACGTTGCTTTGGGTTGGACTGGACGTGAGGAACCCAATTCGGGAGTGGCATCTGTGCAACACTATGATTTGCTTGCTTTTGGAGAGGACGCTGCGAGCAGGTAGCAAGCCAAGAACTGATGCTCGTTAAAACAATCTGCTAGACTGCCCTTGTGATTGTCACTTCATACCTCTAGCAGATCGAGCCATCACACCTCATTTTATCTGGACTTTACGGATGGTGATTCCACAATTATAAACTTCTATTCTATTGGTGATATAAGCTTTTTCTGCTAGACTGCGGTGCGGGTTTAGAGCTATTGTTTAGGTGCGCGCTCTTGCACTTGAGCTTGACCGCTTGAAGTTCTGACTTTACAAAACGCAACTTCCTTGTGTCTTCTTTTTCCAATTCTGAGTCCTAGAGAATACTATCCAGGCTATCTCAAACCAGGCTAGTATAGTTCTGTATAGGATCATATCCAGACTATCTTAAATCAGGCTAAACCAATGCAAGAACAAAAAAACAAGCACATATTTAGTTGGCTGCATAGATAACTTTTAGCTAGTGCAAGTTTGTGTTTGGTTGGCTGGATAAATAAAATCACTTTGCATTTAATATGGTGAGTGTAAATTTCTTTCACCTCCCTCTCCTTCTCTCCTGTTATCTTCATCCGCAATAATTTATTTCTTGTAACTCAAAATATGTTTTTAACATTTTGCTTTGAGTTAATAAATAGCATTACAATTGTTTACAGGAAAACACCCCATTTTTTTTATTTTTCTAGTAGAAAGAGACACCTACCTTATCTTCTCCCACATCATATGCAAGCTCATAAAAGAAATCTGACGCAAGTAAAATGCACACGGCCAACTCATTGCCCCCCCCCCCCCCTCTCTCTCTCTCTATATCTTGGGTCCTGTTCGAGTTTTTTCTTAATTTTAAACTTTTTTTAATTAATATTTTAAAAACAATACGTGCTAAAATTTATTTTCAAGATCTAGACCGTTTAGTCACGGCGTCAAAGCACCTGACGTGACACATACTGCGATCAAGCCAAATAAATTGGCGTGACAAGTTGACACATCAGCTTCGCTTTCCACGTAGGCGCGAGCGCTGACCAGGCAAGTCACTCCAATCCGATCGGCGTGACTCAGTCACTCCAATCCGATCGGCATGACTCAGTCACGCCAGGTCTTTTGGCGTGACTCACCAGAGCACTTAGCCACGCGCCGCCCTCTTTCCCCTTATGTGTTTCATTGTTTCTTCCAGACCGAACCTTCCCCACTCGAATCCGGCCATGGGAGGCGCTCGTTCCAGGCCAAATCGAGAGGGCTTGACCCTCTAAAGTATCTCTCTCTTTCCTTCTAATTAGATTTTGTTGTTATTGCGATTTTAGATAGTGTCATTGTTGATAGGGTTTGGATGGGTATTTATTCAAACCAAAGGCGACATAGGAAGTGCCAAATAATGATGGAGCTTGAGCCCTACTCAGAGCCATCCTGCAATACATAAAAGAAGGATGTTTGTTTTTGAAAATAAGGCAGAAGCGCTGCCATTCATTAAGGTAGAAGGAGTAAGAATTACAACCTAGTATTACACAAACTAACCCGGCACGACCGCCAGGCCCGAGCCATGGGATGAGACAACAGATGATCAAACAACAAGGAAAACACTGAACAACAATGGACGACCACGACGACGACGACGACGCGGTGGCGAACTTCCGATCTGCACGAGGAGGGAATTTGAAGAGGGGCTGCTTGCGGGAGAAGATGGAGGGGTTGGAGAGTATGCTGGATCTCGAATTTCATGGCTTGGGATGGCTGGGAAGGGGCTCATCGCCGGGGCGGCGCCCGGCGACGGCAGGCTCGTCGCTGTAGTTGCCAAGGTTAACGGCTCTTTTCTCCTGATTGATTGTTGTTATAAATTATACAGATCTAGATAAAAGAAGGGTGTTTTACAACTACTAAAACCTTACTCAAAGCCTTACTCATTGGAACTTATATCAAAACGACATAAGTCAATCTAAAACCTTAATGCTTTAACTTACAATAGTGTATACATTGTAATACCTGTCATATGATAAAACAACTATGATATATCTTGAATCTTGATACAGATTGAAGCCATACAAGATTATTCCTTATATCTTGAATTTTGAATTTTGCTACCTAAATCAGAATTGATCTGGCATACAATTTAATTATAATGGTGCAACTATTCGGTCTCGAAGAAAAGTAAAAAAATTGCATAGAGGAAAACAGGTCGTCGCGTGGCTAAATGCCCTGATGAGTCACGCCAAAAGACCTGGCGTGGCTGAGTCACGCCAATCGGATTGAAGTGACTCAGTCACGCCGATCAGATAAGAGTGACTCACTTGATTAGCGCGGTCATCGACGCGTTCACGTGGAAAACGAAGCTGATGTGTCACTTATCACGCCAGTCCGTTTGGTATGATTGCAGTATGTGTCACGCCAGGTGCCTTGGCGTGACCATACTGTCTGGAAATAAATTTTGACACGTTTTTAAAATATTAATTAAAAAGATTTAAAATTAAGAAAATACTCGTCCTGTTCGCACTGCTGCCGTGAAGGCTTTCCTTCTCTCATTCCACATTTCTCTCTCTTAAAATTCCTCTAGCCCCTTCCAAATCCAGTCACGATTTCATCGAATCTGTGTTGGAAGTGAGCAGATCAGGTTCTTCAAGAACAAAAGCAGTCAAGATCTCATCATCTCCCCATTTCCTTCTCAACAAGCTGTTGCATCTTGCCGCCATTGAAGCCCATGGAGCTTGAGTTCGCAGCTAGCTCCAATCCCATGGAAGAACTCACGTTCGCAGCTATCTCAATTCCAATTCGAATTTCTTCATCTCCCTCATTAGCCACCGTTGTTCGCGTTGGATGTCATCGCTCGCCGCGGCAGCCATGGCACACAAGGAGCTCGACCACACGGCAGCGCCAATGGAGCTCGTCATAACAGGGGCTCAATTCGTTGAGACAAAAACTCAATTCGGGCGATAAATTCGTGGCGCTAAGAGCTTCAACCGGAGAGGAAAAGCTTTATTCTCATAAAAGAACTCTTGATTCTGTCAAGGAAGAGCCTCATTGCGGCGAAGGAAATGGTGGCCGGGCCATGGCCTTGGTCTGCTCCTCGGCGAGGGTGAGATAGCAGAACACGTCGGAGAGGGCGATGGTGGAGCTGTGCTCGACCATGACGATGCGGCAGCCAAAGTCGTCGTGGCAGAAGGAGGGCGGCGCCGTCGCCGAGGAGGGGAGCGGGTGGCGGCCATGGAGGAGTGGTGAGGCAGGGAGGTGAGGGGAATCGTTCACGGGTGCACGACATGCCTTGTGCAAGCCAGGGCCAGGCTTATAGCGTCCGGGGTAGGATGGCAATGGGTACCCGTTATCCGTTACCCGATGGGTAAATACCTATTTGGAGACGGATATAGAACGCATTTTGTACCTATAGGTATAAAAATGGGTAAAGACTTGCACCCATCGGGTATGACGGGTTTGGGTATGGGAAGCCATAATCCATACCCGTCCACCCGCAAACCCGAATATGGGTTATACCTATATTTGATTTGTGGCTTGAACTTATGTTTTATTTGTGAATTTCTATTTTTGATATATATTTTGAAAGGTCTATTAGCTTTATGAATGGTTTATATTGTTATTGGACTTTATTTAGATATGTTTATGCTAATTAAAGCTTACTAAATTGGTAATATATTGATAATCTGTTCAATTTTTTTGTGGGTATGGATTATCCGCGGGTACCCGTTACCCGCACGGGTATGGATATGGGAATGAAGTTCCACCCGAGAGCGGGTGTGAGTACGGATATGGGTATAATTTTCTTCGACGGGTATGGGTTTGGAAATGTAAAACCCGTGGGTAATTTACCCACTGCCACCCCTAGTCCGGCGTTTCCAGGTAGCCAGCTACATCACAAAAACCAAAGATTCTACATAGATAAGCTAGACTTTAACCACCCAACCAAACAGTCCCTATATGATTGCATTGTCTCAACTCTCATTGCATAACCTTTATGGACAGTCCTTGTTTGGTCATGAGTCATGGCCAAATATTTGACATGGTAAAGAGTGGGCACAGACCAAACATGTCCTACTCCTATGTGGCCGTGAAGGGCGCGCAGTGAAAGCCGCCCGGGTGGGAATTTGGGCCTAAAAGGGAACGGGTTTATGCATTTTTTGTCTAATTTTCAATTGTCGAGGAAAAATCTTGAAACAGGTATGATACCTGCACATATCAGCCTGATGTGATGTACCTTTTTTTTTAGAGATAAGTCCAAATTACCCCTCTGAACTTTCGCCAAAGTCTAAATTTCAACCCTGAACTCCAAAACCGTTTAACCTACAACCCTGAAGTTTGGAAACCGTTTAAATCACACCCCTGCAGGTAGTTTGAAGTGGTTTTGTCCTTATCAATCAGAAAAAAAAAAGAAGGAAAAAAAACTGGCGATGGAGCATTGCCCCTTTTCCCCTGCAAAGCCGGCCATGGCGAGGGTCGCCACGCGACCAGCTCCTCGTCCTGCTGGCCCGGCACCCGCATCCCGCCAAAATCCGCTCGACCTCCCACGGCTCACGTCATTCCCGCTCGGCTACTCCTTCGCCACCGCGTCCTGGGTCCGGTTTGTCGTGTGAGCTCGACCTCCCACTCCCCGACGCCGCTCCCGCCGACGACGCCGAGGAGTACCTCACCGGGTCACCGCTCTCCCCAAATCGCACCTCGTTGCACAGCTGGCCAAGACGTCGCGCCGCCGTCGACCCGCCCCTCCCCGTCCTGCGTGCATGTCGCCGCCGCCCGGGATCTTCACCGAGTCCGCCGCCCGGGTGAAACGCGCCGCCGCTGTGAGGGGCGTCCCTGAGTGCTGGACTAATTGCCTGCGCCGTCACGGGCCCTCACCGTAGTCCGCCTCTGCCTCGGCTCGCGCTGGAGCTAGAGCAGAAGAATGGTTTGTTCGGCGGCGGCTAGCTGGCTTTGACGAGAAACAGAGGGATGACACGTGGGGTCCACTGCCATGTCAGCTCAAACCACTGTCAAAACCACTTCAGTTGTGAGTGGGGGTGTGTTTTAAACGGATTTGAGAGTTCACGGTTGTGATTTAGACGGTTTTGTAGTTGAGGGTTGAAATTTAGACTTTGGCAAAAGTTTAGGGGGGTAATATGGACTTATCTCTTTTTTTTTTACCTGAATCATGGAAATAGACAATTTGAGGGGCGGGTAGTGAGGGGCGGGTGGCAATTTGGTTTAATTTCAATTGTCGGGTGAGAGCGTGCCTGTGGTTTATGCAGTTTTTTTTTTCTAATTTCAATTACCGAGGGAGTAAATTGAGCCAATTTTTTGTTCAAGGTGTTAAAGAACAAAGTAAATTATTCAGGGCTGTACAATAGACTTTCTTTTCCCAATTACGGGCCTCTAACCAACATATGCATGCATGGCCCCAAATCTTCAGTTGAACCGATGCCACATGAAAAGCCAATTTGAAGAAAACAATAAATCAATTGTCGGCGAAATTGCTCCTGTACCACTAAAATTGAACGGGTTTGCCTCTGTACCATTATTTTTTTGTTGGATTTCTCTTTTAGCACTAGATTCATACAAATATTCTCCGTCTAGCACTGCGTCGTTGGATCTAGAACCAATGGATCAGATTAGGCACCAGACCATCCATCCGTTAACCATTCTCCATCGCCGTTAGCATCTCGATCTTCCACTTTCTTTTCCGGCGAGAACGCCCAAGGACAGCAACGACTACATCATGCCTGTCTTGTTCACATATTGCACAACGCAAGTTGATGCCTTGTGGCCCCAGACACTCTCAGGCAATCTAGCCCCTGTCGACATGGCCGTGGAGCCTGGCCCTGTAACCCGAGATGATCTACATCGCATCGATCTCTTGATCCTCTCGATTGAGAGAAGCAGCGCGCCAGCGCCTCCACTACCCATGCGAAGTTTCGGCGAATCCACCAGGAAAATCCCTTATATGCCATTGGTTAAACTTCTAATCCCGGATCCGCCATCGGTAAAACTTATTTCGCTTATATGCCATTGATCACAAAATTTTATCTCTTTCATGCCACTATTAACCATTTAATTATGGTTTAGTGATATGGGACACTGTAGCTGCGTGATTACTGTAGCAACAGATGAATATTTTCACCGTTTTGTGTGTACGATAACTTCAAAATAACTTACATGATTTTTATTACTATAAATAAAAAAAATTCTTCAACCATAAAAAACGTACGACAGTTATTTTAAAGCTATTGGAAACCCGTACACTCACAAAATTGCATATAGATGAGAGTAGTTGCAAAATGTTGCAAAATTATTCAAATCCCGTACACACAAAATGTTGCAACTATTCATGCGTCGCTACAGTAACCCCGCATCTACAGTACCACATCTAACTAAGACACAATTAAATGGTTAATAGTGGCATGAAAGAAATAAAATTTTAAATTCAATGGCATATAAGGGATATAGGTTTTACCGATGGCAGATCCGGAATTAGAAGTTTAACCAATGCCATATAAGGGATTTTCCCACCTCACTATTACGGAAACCTGCAGCAACTCATCATGTCGATCACCCTCGATCCAGAAGGGGCCAAAATTCCACATGCGAACTCGCCGGCGTCAGGGGCTGCCATGACATCTCAAGCAGTCGATTGCCCTTCCACCTGTCAAAATGGTATCTTGATCCTATGACTGGAACCATGCGCCTGACAGAGAGGGAACTCAGGGGAGGCAACAACTTCCAGGGAAGAGGAGGAGGAGCTGTCGGTTCCCTTGCGGAGAAGGAAGAGAAGGGGAGAAGACGGAGTGGTAAACGGAGCAAGGATCGTGCACAATCCAGTGCTATTATGGAAATCGGAAGAAAAATAATGCTACCTCAGCAAAACGGTTCAGTTTGAGTGCTACGAGAGCAATTTCGCCTTCATTATTTGTATAGTCTTTGAAACAAGAGAATTATTTGCATTTTGCACCGGAAGTTCAGTGCTTTATTGTTACAGCTCAAGGAAACATGACAAGCATTTTGTACAAAGTAATAAATGAGCCATGCCCAGCTCCATACTATATTCAAATGGTCAATATACAAGGGGAGCAGTTGCAGCTGGTGCGCTGCAGTTACTAGGCAGAAGAAGGGGCGTCTGGCTGCTTATCAGGGAGCGCTGCTTGGAATGCAGGGTGTGCCATGTACTCGGCATTGAGCCTGGCAAGAGTGGGGTAATTTGACTACAGTAAAGCAGCACATCTCATTAGTTTTTATTAAGACAACAGACATAATGATATGTATATCTATAACAACAAGAGGGCCAGTACCATGTCAATTTTAGTGCGACTCAGCGCGGAGAAAATCTGGGGCGCTAGGAATATGTCTGCCTGAATATGAAGAAAAGTACATTAGATACTCAAATGAACTGACACCTGGTCTATACTGTTAATAGCGATGTTGCATAATCCTACAAGAAATACAGGGTTCTTCAATGAACTAGTTGGACAAGTACTAAAAGCAATTCGGACTGCACATGTACACCATGTGTAGTAGGTTCTAAAATCATCATGGGGCATAGACGACAGTTCCAGACGTTAATAATATAAAGTCACAGCCTTATTCGTTTTGAGTTAATAACCCACACCATGTACGTTTGAGCAAGAATAAACAAATTTACATCAAACTTTCAAACACCATATAAACTTTTGGCTGCTGTAGGTGAAGAGGGAAAAAGAGCTGCTGAAGATTTTTCATTTTTTTCAGTATGTTCATTTTCATTGTGCGACACCTACTTCAGATCATTATGATAACACTTTACGCTCAAACTATTGCAGTGAAAAATCTGTTACACCGGGAAACAACCCAATCTAAAAAAAAATGTGACGATTAAGGGAAGCAAACATACCAATTGGACTTCATCTCCTGTTGCATACTTTCCCACACAATCTTTTATCAGGTTCTCAAGAGCTAAACCATTGGGCAAAGTGAGTACATTTAGAAAGGATCAAAACAATAAGACTGCTAAGCGATAGAAGTTTCATAAGTGAGCTAAAAGAATTGTAAGTGACCTTCTATAATGATCATGCAACACAACAGTTTCGCAATCTGAGCAACATTACTTGATGCAAAATTTGCGTGATGGAAGCAAACGCAACAAAAGTAGAGTTATTCCAATCAGTAATGAATGGTTATGTCTGCGAAGACAACCTGTGAAACCTCTCTCGATTTGTTGTTGTATCCATGCAAGGCTCTCCTCTGCACCAACCTTCTCCTCAATGAACCTCTGCATAAAATAAGAATCACAGCAACTAATGTACCTGTACAGCAACTTTCAACTTTAAATGAACCGTGCAGTGTATCTGAGTTTACACGTTGCCTCTATATGACAATCTTCAGCAAGAAAATTGCATAATTGCAAAATGCAAATGGGTATCCTGTTCTATCCTTTATAGATCTCAGGTGTGCTGAGTGATAACATTTCTACATGTAGAACCTCATATGGCGAGATATACATTTACTTACCGCAACTGTAATATTCTGGTGAGGTTGAATACCAGAACCTACAATATTTGCGATCTGCCACAGAAACATAGAAAAAGCATGCATTAGTCATGGTGTGCTATGAACCCTAATAACAGCCTTGCCATGTGGCAAACCTGAGAGACATGCACATGCACGCATGGATTCAACCTGCAACAACTCCAACTAAAATTGTTTTATTTGAGCTTCATCTCTACTATTTGTCCTCTTTATCCCTTAGTTAAGTTGTTTGATGAGTCCTTATCTACTCCATACATGCCAAGCAAACGATAAATGAAATTAAAGTACGTGATGGCACAAAACTAGCACTCCTGTGACCTACAAAACACAATTTCATTTATTACTGTCTTTCTTTTGCATGGATTGTCCAATGCCATCAAAGTGGGTGGTAATGGTACCATCCGAATCACTGACATGTGGCTCAAACCCATACACTGGCCCATAATGAATGATGTTTTACTAATTTAATTTGTATTTGTGTCGGGATAATGGATGTTTACTTTTTTGTCCTTTCTGTCATACTACTAATGTAATTGTAGTGACCGGGCTTCGTAAGATAAATTTGAGAATGACAGGGATGCATTTGTTTTGAAATCTAAAAGATCCATCTCTTCCCAAAGGTGCAAAACACCCAAAAATGCAACTAATAAACCAATTGCATAACATTCCAGTCTGGCTTTTTGCTGCAATTGTCTTAAATACCAAACAAAGAATACTTTCAGCTGCCAATTACAGTTCCCCACCGATTTCACTTATAAATACAATGGATTATGATGATTAGAAAATGTGGTTACCATCATGAACAAAGGGATGCAGAACCTAAAGTTACCTGGTGATTCAGAGCCTTCTTTTTAAGGTCTTGAGGTAAAAGAGGAGGATCAGTGTACTTGTCCTCCAAATACTGCAACGGCACAACATAACAAGTGACTCAAACATTACCCAATTTTTGTGACGACAAACAAGAATATCACAATACTTGCCAATACTATCGCGTAAGAGTCACCGATCACTGCATCACCATCGACCAACGCGGGGACAAACTTCATAGGATTAAGCTTCACGAATTCTGCACACAAAGATCAACCTAATGAATCTCCAAACAAAACAAGAGCCCTTTCATCATATAGCTAAACGCAATCTGTTTGTTTGACACAAACCACTAGAGCAGTTAAATAGTGCCACATATTTCTATCCGAAACGGGGAGAAACAATAAGCATGGCCATGACCACCCTAAGCAAGTAGTAAATCAACAACAGCAATCGCACGAGCTAGTCCAACTACCACGGTGGCAGTCAAGTCAGTTACCCACCTGGATCAGACTGCTCGCCCTTGAGGAGGTTGACCGCCTTGTACTCGTAGTCCACGCCTGCAGAGACACAAAATCCGCGCAAGCATCGAAATCAAACCCAAGGCCAGACTAATTAATTCACGAAACGAAGAGGGAGGACTGAGGATTCGGCCGGAGGGGGGGCGGGGGGTGGCGAGGCGGTAGCGGCAGTCGGTGACCGCAGTATCGCGAACCTTTGAGGTTGAGGGCGATGCGGGCGCGGTGGGAGCATGAGCTGCGCCAGTACGAGTACAGCCTCGGCCGCGCCCCCGCCGGCGTCGCCTCCGCCTCCGCCATTTGCAGCCACGGACAGACGCTGACGAGCACTGGAAGTCTGGGCTGGGACTCTGGAAGGGACGCAAGCGAAGTGGAGCACGGAATGAACTGTGCTCGTACAGACAGATACGAATCACCAGTGCCCAGGTCCATATGGCCGCGTCTGCCAAGGAGTCGGTCGGCCTTCTGGCAACTGGGCCACCACAAAACGGGCCCTCCAACCAGCGCATCCGCTGCGGTCCAAAAGCCGAGCCCACGTTTCGGGCCCACGCCCATCCATTCCATGGAAGCGAGAAGTGAGAACATTTCAACTGAACCCCTCGATGTTTCGGCTTTTGTCAATCTACCCCCTCCGCAAAACAGCTCTCGCTTTCTCTAATCCTCTCCTGCTCCCTTTCACCACTACCAGCCCACCATCACCACACTCCGCGTCCCCTGCCCCAAACCCTAGCGCCGGCGATGGACGGCGACGGAGTCGGCGGCGCGGCGGCCGTGCACCACCACGCGCGCTCCCCCGAGGACGTATTCCGCGACTTTCGCGCGCGCCGCGCCGGCATCGTCAAGGCGCTCACCACAGGTCAGCTAGCCTCGCGCTCCCTTGTAGCTTCCTCCGCCTCTTGCCTTCTTCCTGGTTTCGTGGATGGTTTCGCTGACGAATACTCGTTTCCCGTGATGTTTCTGTGGTGTGCGCAGATGTGGAGAAGTTCTACCAGCAGTGCGACCCCGGTGAGGCTCCCGGCTTGCTCTTTTTTTTTCCTCCTTTTTGCAGCTTGTTCCGTTAAGAGAAGCCGTACTTTTCACTCTGGGTCGATCCTATATCTGGTTATGGAGCTCGATCCGGTTGCCGGGCTTCGTGGGATACTAAGCTCCACCAGTAAGCTCGATTTAGCCATAATCCATGTCAGCTCCAGTGTGCGGTTGGGACGTGTGTCCGGTGACTGGTTGGTGGATGGTCCTGGGGTTACCCGATCCAAAACCCGAGCCTGGTATTTTGTTTGGATTGAGTCATCGGATTGTTTCTTCCGTTGCAACCTGGTCCACTGTATCGAACATAGCAAGTCATATTCCTTGCCAAATCATTCCACCAAAAGCAACTCATGGCACCCTCCCGAGTGGTGTTTACTCGGATGGACTGATCTCCTGACATGACACACTGTTAAAGAAACCTGGGTCAATTCTAGTCCATCAGTTAAATGAGTGTTTGGGATTCGTCAACTGAAGCGCAATAGATGTTACTCTTCGCTGCACATATGGACATCTGGAACTTATAAAGCGTCAATTTTGCCCTGCTTGCATGTGTAACGCTTAGGAGGGGCCGTTACAAATTCTATACTTTATCTAAGAGAGGAATATCTGAGGGAAGTGTCGGTTGCGCCGTAATTTGGCTCAGCCTAGTGTCTGCCAGTATATTGAGGATAAATTTTTGTCGTCTTGTGTTACTTAGTTATCACTATGAGCATGTTTGTCGGATAGATGCTGGTTAAAGCTAATGCTAAGCAACCACAATTGCTGTAGTCTGGTCGAAACATAAAAGTTAACAAATGAAACTAATGCTGTTTACCAAATACGACGAGCGGGAGTTGTATCACCTTGTTTCCCCAAGTGGCTCTATTTTAAAGTGGAAAAAAGGATCATATATGAGCAGAAGGCAGGTGAAAATTGTAGGAATGAATAAAGACAGATAAATAATATGCAGGATTGGCGATAGTACTAACATTGTCATTATCCTTAATTAATGCTGATATATATTCAAGTGAAACAATTATGAGTTAATCGTCTTCTAGTCATCTTTTCAGCGGCCACGCTAAACTGAACTAACATTTAGAATAGCATCAGGTTCGCTACTGTGCTGATGTTCAGTGGTACCAGAAATAAAACATCAGCTTCTATTTCCTTTTTTTGTGTTGTTGTATAATGATGTCTCTCTTTTACCAGAGAAAGAGAACCTGTGCCTTTATGGGTTACCGAATGAGACCTGGGAGGTCACGCTTCCAGCTGAGGAAGTACCTCCTGAACTTCCGGAACCAGCACTGGGGATAAACTTTGCTCGTGATGGAATGGTCGAAAAAGATTGGTTGTCTTTGGTTGCGGTTCATAGTGATGCATGGCTATTGTCTGTTGCGTTCTACTTTGGAGCTCGCTTTGGATTCGATAAGGAGGCCAGGTATGCTTTTTGATTTCCTTGAAAATATTTCTTTCCTAACACGTGATTCTTGATCATGCTTTTTGGGACTGCACTATGAAAATGTTAATGCTACAGATCACTCTGAGTAGAGATATACTTTCATAATTTATTTTGCTCTTTCTCTGCAAAACCAAACATTGTTCTTGATGTAATAGAAGCATGTCAAGTGTAGAAGAATTTGTCTTGCTGACATTCTATGGTGGTGGTTTGGGTGGGGTAGCGGGTGTGAGGAGCCACTAGCAAGAGGGTTGTGTCACTGTCTGGGTAGATGGGGAGTCTGTTTCCGCAGGATGTGGAGCACCAGTTGCTGTAGTGGAGACTTGAGAGGGATCAATGAGCTTTGTATACGGGAAATTGAGGTGTGGTCTATCTAGGAGAAGTAGGGAACGAGAGAGTTGAGAGCTAGTTAGTAGTCTTTAAGTCTGTGGTCAATGGAGAGCTCGCAGCCATTATATTGCCAGTGATTAATTTTTCATTAATTTCTCTAGTTATCTGCCTCTCGTTTGCCCACCTGGATTGAAATGATGGCAGCCGTAGCCCCTCCCTCTTTGTGAAATTTGGTGGTTTTGGAAATTTGTTATTTGTAGCCATTATTGTGCATTGATGTGGGAGATTCAACATGTGAAATCTGTATACCGATTTACCTAGTCTTTTCATTAAAATGGTATTAGTGTGACATTTTTATTATTCTGTTAAAGATTCAGATCTATTTTGTGATATAGAATTCTTTTGAGCTTGTAACTGTTATCTTACTTTTATGCAAATAATATTAGGCAGTTATTGGAGAACAAGTTATGCTAATCCACAGGTGGCATTTGAATTTCAGGAGAAGGCTCTTTACCATGATTAATAATCTGCCCACTGTTTATGAAGTTGTGACAGGGGTTGCTAAGAAGCAGACAAAAGCTCCCAATGGCAGTAGCAAAAGCAACAAATCAAATTCTAAAGTAAGTTTTCTTGTTGTCTCTAGAGCAAGTATGTATGTAGTAGTATGTGACATGCACAGATGCACTGCACCCTGCTTGTGTTGCTGATACAACCCCTGTCTCACTTCTCTGACCTTCTCTTGCAGCCATCAAAACAGAACAATTCTAACAGTAAGCCTGCAAAGCCAACTCACCCTAAAGATGAGGAAGACAGTGGCCGGGAGGACGCAGGGGATGAGGACCAAGCTTACCTGTGTGGCTCTTGTGGAGAGAGCTACGCAAACGGTGAATTTTGGATCTGCTGCGACATCTGCGAGAAGTGGTTCCATGGCAAGTGCGTCCGCATCACGCCTGCAAAGGCGGAGCACATCAAGCAGTACAAGTGCCCCAGCTGCAGCAGCAAGAGGAGCCGTGAATGACACCGTGGAAACGCTTCGGGTTGACGTATCTAGAATTATTAGGAATGGTGAAGCGGTGTAGAACCGCTTCACCCGTTTAGCAGACCGGTGCGCTGGTCGTTGTACTAGTCTCATCATGTGTTGTTGTAATGGACATGGTAGCTAGTGGTGATGTTGCATTAGCAGGCTAACTGCTGTCATCGTAGTGTGGGATGAACTGCTAGAGTGTGTTGGAAACACTTGTGTTCAGTAATTATAAGTGCTGGGTTCGTATGTGTGATAATTGGCTCCAATTTGTCACCTGAGACTGTTATTCTGGCGATGCTATTGAGCTGATAATGATGATAGGCTTCCAAGCAGGTTTTAAACCAGGACTTGCATTGTGAACTGTTAGTGTTATGGTTGCCCCTCGTGGATGCATATTGGTTTTATTGAGTAGTTTGAAACTAAGATTCTAGCAAGATCTTTAATCTTCTTCAGTGTGCTGAAGCTACTTGTGGGGATAAAAGAACACTTCGTTTCCTACATCTCATAATGTGAGACACAACACAACTTTGACTTGTACACAAATTTGATTTATACAACGCGAGTATATTACATCAGTCTATAAACTTTTATATCTGAGCATTCCTGGGGCATAAACGTCTGGAGCTTAGACACTTCGCCACGCACACTTAAAGCACAACGAGGTCGTACATTCGGGGGAAAAAATGCTGTTGAAAGTTGAAACATGTAGCTAAATTACTGACGGAAATAATTTAATACAAATTAAAGATGAACTACACCAGCAGAACCAGCCAAAAACAGTTAAATTATCCAAATGTTTCAGTTAAAAGTATATTGACTGAGTTAGGACAACTTCTAACAGAGGCATAAGTTACCAGCTGCCTACTTGAACGGGCCTGTGAAAGGTGAAAGATGTATGGAGAACAACTTTGTCCAGGAAAACTGTGAAGCTAAGCTACAGAGCATATATGGGAAGGTACGGAGAACATACAACTGTAACAGAAGTATGCACAAATCATCACACTTGAACGGATGCAAAGCAAGCATCTCAGCGCTTGCTCTGTTGTAAGCAAAGGTACCATTCGATTTCACCACGGCACAAGTAACATGCATATTCACTTCAAGTAATGGCTCTCTTCCTCAATCAAACTCTTATCTAAAACTCCTCGAGAACACAAGTTGTGTAGTAGTTCTTTTGCCTCATCTAAAAAACCCTCATAAGCAAGACCCTCAAGAAGAGTAATGTAGGTTGATTCATCAGGCATACACCCATTGGAAACCATATGTGCAAAGCAATCAATAGCAACGTCCGTTCTCCAATTTTTACAAATAGCAAGTAGTATTGCATTATAGCTTATAGTGTCGGGTGATAAACCCATATCCTGCACTCTGCAGAGCATTCTGATTGCCCCATAAGTCCCATCTTCTCTAGACAGTCCATAAGCTAAAGATTGGTATGTAGTTTTGTCTGGATAAAGACCCTTAGATACCATGACTTGCAACATATCAAGAGCTTCCTCTATTTTGCCAGCCTTGGCAATATTGGAAATTACTGTATTATAAGTATGCATATCCGGAGTACAGCCATTTGCCACTCCACTCAACAGATCGAGGGCTGCTTGAGTATTTCCACCCTTCAAAAGCGCATCAACCACTATACTATAGGTAGTTGAGTTGGGCATGCAACCTTTCTCAGCCATTATCCGCAAAACTTCAATTGCTTGCAAAAGCAATCCTTTCTGGCACAGAGAAGTGATTATTGTATTGAATGTCACTTCGTCTGGGGGACAACTCATGTGGATCATATTGGCCATGAGCTGCTCAGCATCCTTCCACCGATCAACACTACACAAGCCCTTCAACACAGTGTTATAGGTAACTATATCAGGACTGCACCCATAGGACTGCATATTCCTGAATAATTTCATGGCATCATCAATCAATTTTATGTTGCACAAACCATCGAGAATGCAATTATATGTGACGATATCTGGGATGCATCCATGCTCTGACATTTGTTCAGTAACTTTGATTGCGCGATCAACCAACCCTTTCTGACATAGAGATGATATTATTGTGTTGAATGTCACTTCATTAGGTGGACAATTGTTGCGGAACATCTCAGCCAAGAGGGATTCAACATCCTCCCACCGTGCAGCGATACACAAACCCTTCAGGATGGTAGTATAGGTTACTCTATCAGGCTTGCAGCCGTAGGATCGCAGTCTGTTCAACAATTCAACAGCTTCATCAACATGCTTTTCATTGCACAAACCATCAATAATACTGGTGTAAGTGACAATGTCTGGAACGCATCCATGCTCTGACATTTGATCAACAACTCTTACTGCAAGATCGACGAGCCCTTTCTGACACAGAGAAGTGACTATTGTGTTGAACGTCACTTCATCTGGTGCACACTTGTTTCTGGCCATCGTGACCAAGAGCTCCTCAGCCTCCTTCCACCGCTCCGAGGTGCAGTAACTTTTCAGCAGCGGTGTGTATGTCATGGCATCAGGTTTGCATCCATGGGACGGCAAGCTGCTCAATACCTTGCAAGCTTCATCAACATCGCCCTCATTGCACATGGCATTGATAAGGACGTTGTAAGTGACGATGTCTGGTTCGCATCCCTTGGCGCGCATCTCGTTGAGGAGCGCCATGCCCTGCCTGTAGCCGCTCTCCTTGCAGGTGGTGTCAAGGAGGATGCTGTAGGTGACGACGCTCGGCGAGCACCCACGGTGGAGCATATCGTCGAACACCGCGAGGGCCTCGGGGACGCGCCCGCGGACGCAAAGCGCGCGGATGAGCGGGTTGAACGTGAACGTGTCCGGCGCGAACGGCATGGCGTCGATGAGCCGGCGCGCGTCCTCGATCCTACCGGCGCGGCAGTACCCGTTGACCATGGTGTTGTAGGTGACTATGGTGGCGGAGGGCCCGAGCGCCGCGAGCACGCGCTCCGCGTCGCCGATGCGGCCGCCGGAGCAGAGCCGCTTGATGAGGATGTTGCAGGGAACGACTGCGGGGCACGTCCCGCCGCGGGAGATGGAGTCGACGAGGCCGAGCGCTTCGTCGATCTCCCCGCGCTGGACGAGGCCGCGCAGGCGCCTGTTCGCTCCCCTGCCGCTCGGCTGCCTCCTCCACTTGCCATCCTCCGCGTGGAGGTGGTCGGCAGTAGCTTGCCGGCGTGTGGACCTGGGTTTCGGAGTTGAGAGGAAACGAGTGTTGGGTGGAGCTGGAAGCGCGGGCTTCGGGAGCAGCGGCGCCGACGAGGTCGACATCGCCATGAGATAGAGCTGAGCACAGCCGCATAGCAGTACAGCAGAGTGAGCAGTTGAGTCTGGGCCGTGCAAGCCCAGGTCGCAGCGAGTTGGGCCGTTTATATCACCTGGGCTGGTTGTTGTGCGCGTGGCTGTCCATCCGTCGAGCAACTGCAGGGAGAAGACTGGTGACGGGGGAGGGGAGAGAGAGAGAGAGAGAGAGAGAAGAGAGCGGCGGAGTCGGAGGCGATGGCGAGCGGAGGGAAGGGGCTGAACGCGACGGGGGACTTCTTCCGGCGGCGGGACGAGTGGAGGAGGCACCCGATGGTGGGGAACCAGCTGCGCCACGCCACCCCAGGGCTCGGCATCGCCATCATCGCCTTCGGGATCTACCTCGTCGGCGAGGCCGCCTACAACCGCATCTACCGCCCCTCCGGTGACCACCACCACTAGATTGCCGGACGGGATCCGTGCATCCGAGGTAAGCCCCGCCGTGCCCCCTGTTTCTGCTAGCGCTATGAGCTTGTTTACTTAGGTTTGGATTTAATCCATTTTGGTGGCTGTAGGGTTTGATATGATTTGTTCATACAGATCTGTGTTTTTAGATTGCGTTTGTAGTGTGCCAGTCGAAGCGTATGATTAATTTGCACTCTGGGAATGCATAATCGTTTGGATTGGACCCAATAAGCATCCTCGTGCATTGCTGCTTATAAAAGTCCTAACAAAAGTTTACCATCAAATCATTTACCCGTGCACTGCTCTATATGTGCATAGTGATTCTGTTGTACCAATCCTTTACGAAATGACCTCCTATTTCAGGAGGAAATGCGGTTTGGGGGTTTATATGTTTATGATTTGACAAAAGGTGGATTCAAATGCCAAACCATTGGTGCACACTTTTCTTCTAGGAGCTTCTCTCAACTAGAAATGATGTGTGCCACTTCAAGTCCCTGGTGCCGTCTGTACTAGAGATTTAAATTCAACCGCATGGGAACCTATCATGACAGACAGCTCAATGTAATAAGCAATGGATTAATTTTCCTTTTATTTAAGCTAAAGTGTCGATAGTTAGAGCCTCTAACTGTAATCGGTAAACCTCTTCATGAAACTTTAGCTAGGTTTAGGATATAGATTTGCTTAGCCCCTATTTCGGGTTTCTGTTTATTCTAAACAAATCCATTAGACCAAGCAGCATTCCTTGAACTGCCTGAAGCCCTTATGACATTGGCAATCCATACGAACAAACTGAAATCGATAGCATCTTGAACTCGAACGAAACAAGCAGAACAATGTTCTTGTTATGATGTTTGCAGAAATATTGCCAGCATCTGCTTCTAGAGGTTCAGTACTTTGAGTTGTAATGTGGACTTGTTGTCAATTCAATCCAGCATAAATTTAAGTCCGTCTCAATTCGTATTGTGTAGATTTGATACTTTCCTAGTTACATATGAACAATTCAGATAAATATACATTTTGTGGAATAATCACCATGTAGATTGGTAGTAATTCATACTTATATAGTACTAGTGTGTTAGCTCGATTTTATTACAGCCCTATCAGAATCATGTGTTGGTCTAGTGACATTTGAGAAAGTATAATGTCTGTTAATCAAGGCGTAATACTTCTCAAATCTCAATCAGAGTTCAGTTCACCTGTTAAGAAATTAGTGCAAGGGCTTTGATCATAGAATTTGTCAGTTTTTGAAGGATTGAACCTCATGCCATTGTTCCTAGGAAAATAAATATTGGCTCAAACCATACTGCATTTGTCCCCACTGAGAAGGCCAATGCCTCCAAACTGTGTGTTATGAACTCCTTCCATATTACATAATCTATTTCTACATTTTTTTCTCATTTCTGAGTTTCCAAAGGGGTTTCCTTTCTATTTTGTGATTGATTTGGTGGTACTGTTGTTTTGCAGGCAAAGTAGCTGGAACAAACGTTACCAAGCACTGCTGTTGTTGATCTTTTTTCCAGTTTGAGCTCATAAGGTCAGCATGACCATCTTGTAATTTGCAAGTTGTAACCAGGGAAACATGCCCGCTGGTCCAAGTACTACTCTTGAGACCCTGTGCTCATACTTGGCATTTGGAAATGACTATGTTCTTGTAATATTCAGGTCATGTGAACCTTTAGTGTGGCATATTTGATTTCGAAGTGTTTGTCTTAACTCCTATAAACCTCCTGTGTCACTTATAAATTTGATAGTTCATATCTGAAAATTATCTCGGCTGAGCTGTTCGTTGGTGATTGTTGACGGGCAATAACATGGCCAGTTTTGCTGCAAATTATACTCCCTCTGTTTTCTCGTTTTCTTTTTGTTGACGTTAGGACAGCAGGATTAGTGCAAATTTACACTAGTTTTCAGCTGTCCTAATGGAGGGAGTAGATTTTTGGGCAGTGTGGTACAGCTTAGCTGCATCTCACATAAGTTGAACAAAAGGACATACTAAATATCAGTACGTTACTGTCGACAAAAGTTAGCGTCCGCAATATGTTAATTGCTGTTAACTACTGCGGAAGGAGTACAATTCATCAGATCCCCTCTACTTTCCAAGAACTGTGCTGTTCTGAGGTTGGCCGCAGCGAGTAGTCGTCTCCTTTGAACCGTCGTCCTCCGTTCCCGCCCATTCTACGCCCACCTTCCTTGTTGGTGTTCCTAGGATTCTCCTGTAACCGTCTTGCGGCGCCGTTGTCACCTTTCCTGAATGTCCCACCCAATTTATCTTCCCTGCCTCCATTGCTGCTGCTAGCTCGGTTCATTCTCCTTGGCTTCCATGTTGGCGCCTCCAAGTCTTCAGCGAAGCCACCGCCAAACTGATGTCTTCCATTGCCATTGTTGGCGCTTCCGTGCCCATCACCATTGTTGGCCCTCGCGTGTCTCCCTGGCGCCTCCCCATCATTGGTCTTACCATTGTACTTCGGTTTCAATTTTCCTCTATAATTCCCTCTTCCATTCAACTTATTTTGGGCTCCCCATTTTGGTTCCAATTGACTACCCCGTGCACTGTCAGAATTAAACCCCTCGCCGACCCAATCTTCTCTAGGCACATTGCTCCTCTCGGCACCATTCCTTGTGTCATATTTGTTCCTTGTTCTCCATTTCGGCTCAGAACCACTTCGGATCATCTCAGAGTCGGAGATGGAACCAGCAGCTGCTCGGTCCCTCTCGTTGGTGCCACTGCTTGCTGCGGTGTTCAAGGCATTCCATCTCCGGCCGGCGTGGTTCCTTGCACCCCTGCTTCTTTGCTGCCATCTTTGTTCAAGATGGCCTTGCCGTGCTCCTTCTGCGTCTGAGAAAGAAGAATCACCACTCCAACCTCTGCCATCATCTCTACCTACAGCCATGGAGTTAATAGCTTCCAATCTCACCACAGCATTCCTTCCACTTCTGCTAACCACTGCTTTGCGTTCGCGCCAAGAACCGAAATCTCCTGTGCCCTCCGATTCATAAGTAACAGCATCGTCGTCGTCATCCGAACTCCAGTCAGCCGCAATGCTGTCATCGCCATCGTCCAAGCCATGCAACGGCTCCCAGGTTCCATCCCTTTCTTCCGTGAATTCAACCGCAGGGGCGCGATCGTCATCGCCGTACGCCTCCTGCTGAGCAGCATTCTCACGAACACCTTGTCCGCCGTCTCCGAGCGCGAGCAGAACGTCGGCAGCAGCGTTTCCGCGAGGAACCGGCGCGCCAGCCTCACCCAGCACGCCGCGCAGCGCGTAGGGCTGGACGCTGTGGACGGCGTTCTTGGGGAAGAACCGCGCCGAGGACGCGCCGGTGGCCGGGGACTCGAAGACGCGGGGCCCGTCGCGGTCGTTCCAGAGGTCGACGCCCCCCGGGCGGTGGAAGCGGTCGGCGAGCGCTTTGAGCTGGTCGTCAGCCGCGACGGAGAGCAGGTTGGGCGCGGCGTCGGCGGCGGTAGCGGCGGCGGAGCCGGCGTCCCAGGGGCGCTCGAGGTGCGCGACGGCGTCGCGGAGCTCGGCGCGCTTGCGCATCTCGAAGAGCTGGCGCTCGCGTGCGAGGCGCGCCTTGAGGAGCTGCCGCGCCTTCTTGGCCTGCATGCGCTTCCACTGCCACTTGGACACGCCGCCGGGGAACGTGCGCGGCCCGCCGCCCATGCGGATGACGAGGTCGCCGCGGCGGAGGGGCCGGCCGCCGCCGCCGCCAGAAGGGAGGAACTGGGCGGGGAGGAGGAAGTGTTGGGACGATAGGGAGTGGAGGGAGGAGAGCGGCGGCGCCGGGATCAGCATGGTGGCGGCCGGGCGAGGAATCGCCATGAGCGGCGTCGTGCTCTGTGTGGTCTCCGGGAGTGGATTGCTCCTCGGTCTATCCAGCAAACTGGATACGGATACCGTTCGCTCTTCGCTGGCCCGTGACCGTTTGATCGCTCAAGCGTGAATGAACGCCGCCAGGACCGCGTATACCATGGCTATTCTTCTGAATGTATTTGGCAGAAAATAAAATGGGACATTATCTGCACGAATTTCAGATTTGTCAAAAAAAAAAAAACCCGTAGAGTTCTAATAAATAAACTAAATTGAATTCAAAAGGTTTCATTCCAAATATGACTTGTAGCAAGTAGTAGATGTGGGTATCAACATGACTTGTCTTGGACCAGTATGGTCCATCCAAATAAAGGAGTTTAGATGAATAATAAAAGCATTGCAGCGATCAACATCTACTCCTTGACCCCTGGAGTAGGGAAAACTACCCAAGAAAATCCCTTCTACAAGATAATATTTATGTTTTCTTCTCTTTTGCTACGTGTCCAATTTGTTATTTTGCTACAAATTACAGTGATGTCGAGAATGTGATTTTGATGCTCTTTAGAATAATCCATGCAGAAAACTGTCGAAATGGTTACGAAGATTCAGGGCCGGCTATCGACCAAAAGAATGCACAGTACCAAAGATTCTAGACCGAAATAAATAACAAAAATCAAGGTAATTAACACGCATCTCAAGGCACCGGGGTTCCAAAATCCAACAGTGCAGCAATCTCGCAGTCTCTCGTCTTATCCGATCCCAAAAGATTCCGAAATCCCCCTAAAAAATCCCGAAATTCGCTACCCACACCCAACAAAAATCCCCACGCACGTGGCTCGCTCTCTAGGCTCTCTCTCGAAGGTCCCAATCCGCACCCACCACCACCACCACCATCACCATGTCCGGCCTTCTCCGGTGGAGGCGCCTCGCCGGCGCCGCCACGCGCGCCGCCTCCACCCTCACAGCGGCCGAGTGCTCCCCGGCCGCCGTCGCCCCGCTGTCGCCGCCTCACCGGCTCCTCCAGGAGCGGCGCAAGTGGGAGGGCAGCTCCTCGTCCTCATCCGGGGGCAGCTCCTCGTCCTCCACCGACGAGCCCGAGCCGCGCCGCATCCGCGCGGAGGCCCACTGTCCGCGCTGCTCCAAGCACATGGACATCCTCTTCTCGCACCGCACCCCGCCCCACGCCGCGCCCGCCGGCGCCGGCGGGTACCAGGCGCTCAACCTCTGCCCTAACTGCCGCACCGCCTACTTCTTCCGCCCCCACGTCCTCGCGCCGCTCCAGGGCACCTTCGTCGAGATCGGCCGCGTCCGGGCCGACCTCCTCGACCCGACTTCGAGGGCCAGGGACCCTTCCTTCTGGGAGGCCATCCGGGCGAGCTCCTCGTCGCGCGATGAAGGGGACGGCAGCGGCGTCGCTGTGCACGTTCCGCCCGGCCCGCCGTTCCATCCGAACCTTAACGTCGTTCGCGTCGCCGGTGGAGGCGGCGGGGGAGGTGGTGCTGGAGGCAGTGGTGAGGAGGGAGCGGGCAAGGAGGGATGGGGTGGTTCTAATCTGGGGAAGGATCTGCCCACGCCCAAGGAGATTTGTAAAGGTCTCGACAAGTATGTGATCGGGCAGGATAGAGCAAAGAAGGTGAAGTACTCAGTACTCTTTTTTGGTATCTATATGCATATCCGTGGGCTCATTTGGTTGTTTTGTGTTTAAAAATGGAGTCGTAGTTCGGTCTTTTGGTCAGTGAGTGCGAAATGTGAAGTTCTCAACATATTTACTTCTTCACTTAGTGACTTTACAGCTAAAATTTTGACCATTCATGTTTTTGTAGAGGTGTATTATGAGCAAAACATAGAATTATACTTGGTCATTATGACGTCGTACAAAAGCTTTGGAGGCTTTGCTATTGTGGAACAAATTAAGTTTAGGTTCGCTTGAATAAGATGGACTAAACTGATATTCTGAGAGCTTCAATGCTAATTCATTTATCGATACTATCTGTATATAATTGTTGGTTGTGAGAGACTCATGCTTGTCCTGTGAACTGTGACCGGCTGGCTGCGTTGGTCAGCAGGACGCACAAGAAGAGCAATATGAAAGTTTTGACCTATTGAACTGTACCTTGATGTATCAACTTTAATGATCAGTGTTATAAAGAAAACACTTCTTCATTTATACTTTTATTTTAGAAGCTTGTTCAACGAAACGAGATCATTCTCCGATGATCCAAGGCCCCCACCCAACCATCTGAATTCTGGTTTAGAGTCCTACTACTACCTCCGTATTTCTTATGTTGACGTTGGGAGAGCTGAGTTTAGCTCTCACAATGTCAACAAAATATTTGTTGTTTCCAATCAGGTAGAAGAAAATATATGAATGGTTCTGGTTTTAACTGAATTGTTTGGGGATGTGTTTTTTGTTTGACAGCTGTGGTATGCTGGCTATTGCTGGTTTTGCTTAGTTACATGATAGCTCCATTTTAATTCTGGAATAATGAAGAATCAGATTTACTGTCCAGTTGTTTCAATCTAGAGGACAGTTCTAATTTCAGTTTCTTCACAAGTGTTATGGGTACTCAATAACACTTGTGTGGACTCTTAAACTTGCAGGTGTTATCTGTTGCAGTGTATAACCATTATAAACGGATATACCATCAATCTTTACAAAAGGGGTCAGTTTCACTCAACCACTTTCAATTCCTCTTTTTTCACAAAACATTGAAGGATGTTCATTCCTGGACCCATAGAAATAGGATTCACACATGTCTTTCTGTGACTAATTATGTGGTATATAAGCTAAAAATATTAGGTCTGGAGCAGATTTGGGTGCTTTTGATGGTGAAGCTGATGATGATGATAATGTGGAACTAGAGAAAAGCAATGTACTGTTAATGGGGCCTACGGGCTCAGGTAAGACATTTTTAACCATTTATTAGAGTAATAACCGAGTTTGATGAGTTATGTCTTCTCCTATATTGAATGATCTAAAATATTGTGAAAGGAAAGGGCACTTCACCAATATTGTAATTTGTGATCAATTCCTTTTTTTTTACACAGGTAAAACTTTACTTGCGAAGACATTAGCTCGTTTTGTGAATGTTCCATTTGTGATTGCTGATGCAACAACACTGACCCAGGCAAGTATTGACTAACTTTTACATCCTGAGAATATCAGCAATGAATAATGTTTAATCACACAATAGACATCATTTTATATACAACATTTTGGCATCCATCAAAGATATTATGTAAGCTATGTCAGCAAGAAGTATAATTTAACGAATTCTGCATTCATGTAATTATATTATTGTACCATAGATATCACATCTATTCTTATTAAACATTCAGGACTTGCAGGTATAATGTTAGTTCAATAATTAGAAATATATGAGCTAAAACGATCAAACTCATATATCTAGTATCTCTTAACTGAAACATTGAACTTAGTAATCAAGGAGATGGATCATACATTGCTTTTTCCTACTGCGTGCATAATCTGAGTTTCTTCCTATCCGCTTTCTTTCAGCACTAGGATTAAATTTAACAACTTCTTACAGGCAGGGTATGTAGGAGAGGATGTAGAATCTATATTATACAAGTTACTCACGGTATGCATTTTGACTCCTATACATATGAAACAAGTTTTAACTGCAAACCTGCAATTTGCCTCAACATCTTGCCATGAGAGTAAGCATTGGATGTTCTGTTTTGACATTTTAGGTGGCAGATTTTAATGTGCAAGCAGCACAGCAGGGGATGGTGTACATAGATGAAGTTGATAAGATCACAAAGAAGGTATGGCACATCTTTGTCTTGGATTTTCCACCTCATTGTGGACACTAATCAGTTTGTGATCAAACATGTAGGCTGAGAGCCTCAACATTAGTAGAGACGTATCAGGTGAAGGCGTTCAGCAGGCGTTGCTGAAAATGCTGGAAGGAACAGTAAGTCATATGTATTAACCTCCCAGTGGCCCTATTAGCTCATGTGTTCTTGGTAGTGGCATTCTGAGTTGCAATTTGTGTTGGTATTCTGCATGTCCCTGGGAAGTATGAGTAAAGCAATCACATGTCTGGATTATTGCATAATGTGTGTATAATATCCTTGTCAAATGAAACAACATAGTAACACATACTAACAAATAATAGGTGCTTCTGTGTACCTTGTACGTCTAATGTCGATTACCATATGCTGTAGATCGCATCTTTATATTGAAATTGTTTCACAATATGTATGAAACAAGGGACCAAATAATCTGCAGTTACATCAATTCTTTCTTCTTAATTGTCCTAAAGGCTTCATAACCTTGAGATCATAGGATAAATCCCGGAAAATCCACAAATAGGCCCACCTAACCATCTATAATGTAGTTTGTACGTTGTAGGACCCTATTTGTGACTGTTAACCACAAGATACAGGTGCTCTACAATTTGAAATGTTACCTGTTTGCCTTTGTGGGAACTGGGTACATTTTAATTTACAATTAAGGAAAAAGTTTGTTAGTTGTTTCCTACCCCTTGGTTGATGTATTTATTTCGTTTTAAAACTGTGACATGCTTAGATAGTCAATGTCCCTGAGAAAGGAGCAAGGAAGCATCCACGTGGTGATAACATACAGGTATGTGCATATATGTTTTTGCACCTTTCTTTGCCTGAATGGCACCCCCCAAAGAGAAAAATATGTTAGAGATACGGTGGTTTCCATTAAATTGAGGTTTCTTTATTACATGATGTGACTGCATTAAGAAGATTAAGAGTTTAAGTATTCTAATTTGTGCGAATGTAAACTGAGAAACTATGGGTTTGTGTGGGTGTTATTGTACTATCTTCTTACTATTAAATTAATGCAATGATACGCAGCTCGCCTGAATGTTCAAGAAAAAAGTATTCTAATTTGCCTGCTACCATTGCTTTCAATGCTGTAAATAAATTTGTCATAGAATGTTATTGACCAGTTTTACACACCTACAGGGGTGTGTATGATTCAATGTCTTAGAATGTTATTTATGCTCCTTGGTCTAAGCATATGATGGACTTTAATGTCTATGGAAGCAGCGGGAGTAGGCCACATTGTTGTGATGACATAGCTGATACTTTAATAAATTTCATATGCGAGCTGCTTAATTTAGAAATATGCCAAATTGTTTATTTGCACTGCAAATGTTGGGCTGAAAAAATGTTCACAGCCAAGTGAATCTTTACTCTGCTTTTTAGTTATCGTCGCTTAAGAATGAAAACTTTGGGGATTCCAGTGTTATAACAGTCTTCGTGCCCATGCAGATAGATACAAAGGATATTCTTTTTATATGTGGTGGTGCTTTTGTTGATTTGGAGAAAACCATATCAGAGAGGTACTACAACTATTTGGAATCTACTGGCTCTGGTGTCTTATCTCAGTCTTCATCTAATGTGTTTTCCACTTTTGTTTTTCAATGAAAAAATAGGCGGCAAGATTCTTCTATTGGTTTTGGGGCACCAGTCCGTGCAAACATGAGGGCTGGTGGCATTTCAAGTGCGCAAGTGACATCATCCTTGTTGGAATCAGTGAGTAGTGGTTGCCAATTGTTTGATAACTTGTCAGAGAGAATGAATGGATAAGTCCAAGTGTTTCTGCTGTGAAATTTGAAGGGATTCCAATGTTTCTCCTTTCTCAGGTTGAGAGTGGTGATTTAATAGCTTATGGACTTATCCCGGAATTTATTGGACGTTTTCCTATCCTTGTTAGCTTGGCAGCTCTAAACGAGGACCAGCTTGTTCAGGTACTATTGTTGTCCTAGTATCATATTCTGATCTACTCATGCTCCCTTATCTGCAAAAGTATGCCTGTATTTTAATGTGGCTACTATACAATTTCTTATGGAGCACTTATAGCCTGATGCACAACTGTATCCTTCTAGGTTCTGACGGAGCCAAAGAATGCACTGGGTAAACAATTCAGGAAATTGTTTAGCATGAATAACGTGAGTATATGTACCACTAGAACACGTGAAGTAAGATCTCTCCTGTGCTCACCTCAGCTCCATGTTGGATTTCAGGTGAAGCTTCATTTTACGGATGGTGCACTTAGAATAATTGCCAAGAAGGCAATGTCCAAAAATACGGGTGCACGGGGTTTAAGAACAATCCTTGAGAATATTCTCATGGATTCCATGTATGAGGTTCGTCGCATGATGATTTCATTCTCGACTTTTTATTGATCTTACATGTAAACTCTGGTGCCGGTGCGTGCATATGTTTCTTTTTTCAAAAGATTTGCCTCTTCCTTACAGATTCCAGACGCAAAGTCTGGGGAGAAGCGAATTGATGCAGTTGTTGTAGACGAAGAAGCAGTAGGATCAGTTGATCAACCTGGCTGCGGAGCTAAGATCCTTTATGGTGATGGTGCATTGGATCGGTATCTCTCCCAATCGAAGGTAGTACTAAATCCTGCGAATGTGGTTTATTTGCTCTGATGTTTGCAGACCAGTATCTGCTTTATTATCACCTTCAGAGCTGCCAAAATAATACGTATCTGAAAATGTGACAGGCATTGGGAGATGGAGCAGGAAACGAAGTGGATGGAGAAGCTGAGAGAGCCATAGGCATGTGATTCTTGGTTCTGACAGCTCTAATGTAACCTGTAAAATCTAATCTCAGTTGTATCAGTGTAAGTATTAGCCTTGTAAATGAAACAGAATGTGCAGCATCCATTTGCTATTTCAAGCCCCAACAAACTGCTCGGCCGCTCTCACGGCTTGCATAATTTGCAGCAGGATTTGGAAGAGTATAGTCGAGCAGGTTCAATATCTATTATTTGTCGTACAGAGACAATAATAAACTATGTAATGTTCATGGATTGTAATAGCTGCTGGTTGTTAGATTCAAACAATGTAATGCAAGGGGTGGAATTGGGGCATGAAATGCGCAATGGTTTGAGTGCAAGGATAAATATTTTCAGAGCATTGCTCTAGTTGCTGAGACTTATCACGACTTTCTTTAGCGCCAACAACAACAAAGAAGATAACCAGCCAACCACATGGATCTGAACAAAGGCATAAAGTACTGGAAATATGCCATATTATCAAGAATAAAAAATCGTCAGGTTTGAACAAGATGCACTTCATATTATCAGTGATGCGTCGCAAAATGTTTACACTTCCTTTGACAGCCAACTCTGCGCAAAAGCAAAACCCTGCTGTTGTACAGGTATCACAATGCTGTTGCTCTGAATCCACAGTGCTTTGCATTTCTCACAGGGAAAGCCAAAGCCAAAGCCAAAAGGAAATGCCATAAATGTATAAACTATGTGATGGAAAGGGAGAACAGAAGAAAAGATTAACACGATCTTCTAGCATAAAATGCACAATTCGATTCACAGTGATTACAAGAGCTTCGTGGGGGAGGCGAGATGACTCCCTCCTCATCTGTCAAAGGTACACACTAGATTACCAGTATCTACTCCCTCAACAATGATCGTAGACAAGGATAGTTGCTCTAGAACTCAGTGTCAAAGCAAGATGTCATCACTCTCGAAACAACCGACCTTGCAAAAGGTATATAGCTAAGGCTGTACCTGCAGGCACCGACAATTGAAACTTCAGTACCCATGCTCAGGCAATACTACATTTATGTTGGTGTCTTCTTTACAAATCTAAACATGTTTGCGGACTATGTGATGTGTGAAGCAACAATTCTTCAGCGAGATACAATGAATACCTTGTTGGGTGATGTCTAGCTGGAAATGTTCGTTAATAGTACTTATGGTGGCAAGAAAGTTATACGTAACAGTTATTCAAGGAACAAATGTGGCTGGGCTGAATTATGCAGGGCAAACACAATTCTCACTGAATTAATAAACTTACCATACAAGAGCCCCAAATTCCAAAATGATGGCAAGCAGAGTCAACAGCTTGCTGTGAACCTATTGTGCAGAAAAGAGTGATTACTTGATTATACAATTTGCACTGAAAAAATATTGTAACAGAAGCCTGTACTTGGGTTAGGATTATAATTTCACTTACATAGAGAGCGCAGAAAAGAGCAATTATTATGCTTGCAATGTATAAGGCAGTGGCATATATTCTCACAGAATCAAGCATCATATCAAGCTGCCTTTTGGGACCTATAAGAAATGCTGTACTGCCAAACAAATGATCCCAGAATTAGTTGACATGAAGTAAACCAGAGGAATACAAATTACAAAATAAAAAAAAATTGAGAAAGATTTCCAGCACATGATGCAACATATACACATATAAGCATATAATGGAAACTGTGTTACCATGCAAAGGTATTTGCAGGATAACTTCTAGCAACAACAAAAAACACCAAATTTGGGTCCACCTAGAAAATATAAGCCGCATCTTCTGATAGGGACATGATGAGTAAAGGACTGTACTGATTTTGCATCGATATGCAAACGTAAAAAAATGCAACATTAGTTTGCAAAGTAAACATCTTGCAGACATTACTGGTATCAAAGGATAATTACATATATAAATATATTTTGGTAGAGGCAAAGCTGATGATATGCTAGAGAACTCTAGGATTCAAAATTGGATCGTTGATACTCATGGATGTATGGATGCAGTATCTTAACTTTATGAACATATAGCTTGTCCATAAACTAAGTTTTACTGACATCACCATTATCTAAAGAAGAAACAAATATATTCTAAAAAAGGGCACATATACATGTATAAACAGGAATTTTGACAACTAGAGGAACAGACCTTCCAAGGGCCATCAAATTGCCAAGGGTGAATGTCACTCCAAACTTTACTGGATGGAAGAAAACAAACATCGACTGCAATGACAGACATGGAAGTTTCAACTGATCAATAGTGTTATTAAAGCAGGGGAACAAAGGTAACTTCTAGGTAGAAACAAATGCATAACATCAAGTGCAGTCATGAACAAAAGTGCAAGACGAAATGCATTGTGCACTCCCTTTGCTCTCCAGATACTGGATTACAATGATTAATTATATTGCGTGGTACAAGGGGGAGGACTCGACTGTTGCATGTTACCAAGGATGCTACGCTGCTTCAACAATCGAGCTAATATGTCCCCCCATTTTCTAAGGAGATTAACATCATGCGAGACTAGGAAACTTCTTTTTCCAAAAAAAAAATTAATAATCGTAGGAACACGTAACAAATTCTTACAAATTCAAGTAACTGCTTGACCTGTTAAGTGCATTGTCGTGCCATTTTGCAAAGATGACAACTAGAACTAATCATATCCAGTTTTATGTCAACTAAGATCAAAGGACAACAAGTTCATAACGTGTACTGAAAGCATCCGACATCAGAAGCAATATACAAACAGGAAACAGTGATCACACAAAGTTGTATACTACCGAACAGAGGTGAGGCGCAAGCATCGAACAGGCGATAAGGCAGCTAGGCAGATGAAAATGAACTCACCAAGAAGGTGCACGTCAACCCGGCAGCCAGGCAAATCGCGAAACCGTACAGCCTCTGCACACAAGAGGTCAAGACATCGTTAGACAGCGCGACCGCATTGCTCAAGTGCTTCCTACCACGACTCGTCCCGCTATTCCTCGCCGGCTCCCGTGAAGGCAGGAGCCGCCTCCCGAGATCCGCGGTCAGATCTGGGTAGGTTCAAGGCTCGCCGCTTCGGATCCGAGGAGTGAGCGCAGAGAGGAAGGAGGGAGGGACGAATGAACACTTGCCTGGGTGGTGTTGAGAGTGCAGTTGCGGTTGATGTCGTCGAAGAAGGACTGCTCCTCCGGCGGCAGAGCGGACTCCTCGTCCACCTCCATGCCCACCAGCATCTTGGCCCGCTCCAGCGCTCCCCGCATCGTGTCCATGGCCTACCCTACTACCTATCAGCCCGCACCGGCCGCAGGGTAGGGAGCGCGCCGCCGGCGAGGAATAGCCGGAGGATCCCGCCGAGTGGAGAGAGATCGGCGCCGCGCCAAGTGGAGGACTGGTCGCGACAGGCGAATTTCCCTTCTCGGCTTGTCGCAGGAGTAGCAGATCAGTCGGTGCCGGTGGTACCTGCTCCTCGCTCGAAGATTTGCTGGTAGGAGGAACATGGGCCGTGCCGCGCTAGAACTGTGGGCGGCTCAACAGAGCGGATGAGCTCTAATGGGCTAGGGGAAGCGGTTTGATGTCCGCGAGACTCGAAAGTTTTTGTCTTAAAACAAAGTTTTGGCATTTCGATAAAGTTGGCTCCTTCCATTTTCTCAAAAAAAAAAAAAAAAGTCTTGGACTTGCCATTGATGCCAGATTTTATGTTTTGCTATTGTTATATTTAATTTTTCTATTTCGTTTATAGGAATATCTAAAGTGTGGCCAAAAGAAAGGAGCACTTTTTTTTTTTGCGAATAGAAATGAGTACATTTTTGTGTGGATGTGTTCCTCTCACCTAAATTTTCTATGAAGTAAACTTTCATGCTATTTTTTGCGAAAAATACTCTCTTTGGTGATGAGTTGTTATGTCCGACCACAAATTTGTCGCTGTGGCGAAACATCCATTCTCCAAGAAATGAAATCAAAACCATGTGACGCCAGTTTTTTTTTACATGTGAAGTGACACTTCAATTTTTTTTAACAATGAAGTTTGATGGAAAGCTTGAGCAAGAAAGCATGAAGGCCTACCTAAAATAACTCTAGATATAAAGGAATAACAAATAATTTTGCCTCTCGGGAGAGGGGGGGGGGGGGGGCACTATTTTTTGAAGGAATTTAATATTAAATGGTGCAAAATAGGTGCTAGTAAGGAGAATTGAAATAGATACCTTATACATAAGAAGGAATTCACTTACCACTAGACTAAGACTACTAGTTGTACATATAAACACTAAAAATATATATTTGATAAAACTTAATCGTGCCGTGCCGTGCCGCCCGCCGTGCCCACCCCTCGGCCCGATGGTGCGTGCTGGGCCAGCCCGGCCCGTAATTCGATCGTGCCGTGCCGGGTTTGTGTCGGGCCAAATAATGCGTGCTTCGTGCCCACCCGATTAATCCGGCCCATTTGGCCATCACTACGCACCTCCTCCGCGTCATTCGATTTGATCGTCTTTTTTGTTGTTATCCCTCTCGGAGTTTTGGTCATTTGCGTCGCCGCCGTCCGCTCGCCGCCCAGGTTTGCAAAATCGACGATTTTCGGTCGAAAATCGCGATTATCGGACTAATCAGTCCGGTCCGATATCCCGATTTTGAAATTTAAATTTTGAAAATTTTTGAAACAAAAAATATGTAAATAAACTAGAGTACATTTGGAGCAGACTGGTGGAAGAAATACACGAATTTGAATTCGTTTGATGGGTCAAAAAAAATGACGGAACGTTTATGGGAAAAAAAAGGGAAAAAAAAGAGAGAAAACAACCTTATCCACGGACGTCACCCTCCCATGACCACATCTCGCGGCCCCTGCGCCTCCTCCACGGTCCCCCACCCCTGCGCGGCTGCGCCCCCCGACCCACCGCCGTCGGCCCGCATCCGGTCGCCGGAGGCGCCCTTCGCCGCCAAGCCGCCTCGATTCCCGACTCAACCGACGAAATCGACTGGTTTGCCGAGCATTCTGCTCGGTAACCAGCGTCGTCTCCGCGGTTCGCAGGGGCGACACGTCCCCGAGGTGAGGTCGCCTTGGCTTTTTTTTTTTCCTGTTTTTTTCAATGTAGCATGATTGGCTGATGGTTTGATTGAAGAAAAAAAGGGGATTGCAATCAATTCCAACATTTTTAGTCTCCTTTTCGTAAATTTTCCTTCCAGCCTCGATTTTCAGAAAAACCGGTCGATTATCGAGCAAACCGGTCGATTTCTGGGTTTTTGAATTCAAAAATTCAAATTTGACACTTTGCTTGATTTTCGGTCGAAAATCGCGAAAATCGGCCAAACCGACCATCTCGATGGCCTTCGGTTGGAGCGGCTCCAACGATAAGGTAAACCTTGCTCGCCGCACAACGCCCGTCAATGCCGACATCCCCTGCCACTGGCCGCGAAGGCAGCAAGGTGCGAGCTTCTGAAAGGTGTGCATGATGCATCGTGTACTCCTGTTCCTATCTCCAATTGTATTACGATTAGGGCAAGGATTAATTAATTGTTGGTGGTGCCATGTGTATATGTTTTCTATTTATTTCAATCTTAGCATGAATACGGTAACGATAATTTTTTACGAGCTTACATGATGGTTTATATTGAAAAGGAATGGCAGCAAAGGATCAGTTCAGATGATATTGTCAACTCTTATGATCTAGCTGGTCCTCGCAGAGCTGAATTCAAGATAAGACAAAGCAACTGTTGCATTGGCGGCTATATCCTATCTTCTTTTATCTTCTATGTTGAAGGTAATTAGCAGACCGCATTTATTTCTACCATCGAATTGAACATTATCTGTTTTGTTCGGAAGAGATTTTTCTTTGGTTGTGGCTGCAGCAGCTGCTGTTTCCTACTCTCAGTGCTGTAGCAAATAGCGTTGCTGCAGCTAGCGGTTCCGAACACTGGGCCAAATAGTAGGAGTTATCCTTACTAGTACAATCATTATTACACATGCATGTTGAGCTTACTAGGGGTGAAAACGGGACCTAGAGCTTACATTGAAATTGTGCATTGTACTTTTGTGGCATGCGGTTATAATGAATTAGGAAACAATACCTTTTGAAATCGAGCATTATATAACACCATAATATTGCATTAGGATACAAGGATTACCCTCATATTCACTCAATTTATATATATTTTTATTGGATTCTATGTTGACAGTCAATAATTCTAATCATTTTTTTATATGACATGACCTAGTATTTTTGTAACATTCACTATTTATTTAGCACTGTCGTCTTTGCTTCAGTAAGAAGCTCTTTACACCACAAACACTTTAACACTCTGCATAATGGGACCATCCATTATTTTTTTGGGTTGGTTCTGCTCGGCTATAGGACGAATAAACAGCACATCTATTTCAATCTTGTGATGGCATAAAACATAGTATGCCGACTATACCGCTTCGATGCCATGGTGTAAACTTTCTGGGTCACACCGTTCTTGTGTGACTTTAAAGTGTAACAGATCTAACGTTCACCTTGATTAAAAAATTTCACATAAACTTTGTCAGATCTCATTGCTGAGAAAATTATCATTTATAATACTCCCTCCGTCCCTCATTGCTGAGAAAATTATCATTTATAATATATGCTTGGACCGAATGATGTTTTCTTAATTTTTATTTCGATGCCCATCACAAAATATAGTAATTTGTTTAAATTTCTCTTCTAAAGGTTCTTACATATTTTTTAGTTGTTCGCTGCTAAACCCTCTCTTCCCTGAGTGCTAGGAGTATTACACGTCCAGGTTCCAATCTTCTTGAGCATACATATGCGGCGATTTGGGCCTCAGCACAGCGAATTGGGGACATGGATGGTCTTGGTCATGCCTGCCGAATGCCGAGCTTTTGTTGAGCAAAGCCAAGACGCATGCCGTAACCTGGTCCCTCGCCCACGTCCGTCCTGCAAATCTTTCTCCTTGCCTTTCTTTCTGTCTGCTAAAAAGAACTAAAGGAGCGGCTGATTTCACATGATCTGGAAGCAGATCCCAAAAAGGCGCGGGAGTGAGTGAGGTCCGCGTGTGCCCAGCCACGCGCGCACGCCCGCCGCCGACGTCATGCGACTCCGCCCGTTCCTCATCTGCGCAGCCGCGAGGACGTCATCGCCGGTCGCTCAAAATCTTTGGGACGCTGATCCGCCGCGGCGCCCCTGGGTACGCGCTACCCTGTGGCCATCCGATCCGATGGTCAGGCCGTGTACGTGTTCGAAGTCGCGGACGGTGATGGATGGAGGCTGGAGAAAAGCAGGGGCCGTCTCTGTCACCGGGACGAGGATCTGGAGGGAGTTGCACCGGCGGCGGCCGGTCGATGCGGACGTCACGCGTGCATGCGAGCAGCTTATCATAATTGGCCCGGAGCTCATCGTAATCACGCAACTCGGTCGTAAAGCGAAGGGGATCGGAGAACGTCTCGTCAGGTGATGAGGGACGGATGATGATTGAAAGCCTTGGATGAGTGAGTGGTAACCCGGGATTAGCTCCGCCTAAACGGGGGGTTTAGGTTGGAGCACGCCTGTCTCCAGTGCTAAATTTACGGTACTGACCCCTATGGCATATCCAACCACCGAAGTTACGGTTTACTGTAGTACCGTCGATAACGGGAAAGCATTGACCGAGCCGATGATCGCGTCAAGCAGCACAACGGTTACAAGCCAGGGGCAGTTCGGTCAATCCCCAACTCTCGCCATCGTTTTCGTTCGTTTCCCTTCTCTTTTTTCTTTTCCAGCGTGCGAGCGCGCGGGCGGGCGCAAAGCGGGAGCCGCGGCGACAACGACCCGGCCCCGGGATTAAAAACGTCGCATGCAGAGAGAGCAAAGCCGTTGCAGTCGTCGATCCGTCCCGGGAGCCGAGAGACTGACTGCTCCGCCCTAGAATAAAATCGTTTTTGGGATCAGGACGGGCGCCTGCAGAGCAGCGCAGCCTACCTCCTGCAAGTGCAACACGCCTCTTCTTTTTCTCGAGCTCTGCAGCGCCCATTTTAAATTACCACATGTCACTGCTAGTATAAAATGATGCTCCCATCTATCTGAGTTAATTATGGCATCCTTAAGTAAGCTCGAATCTACTGCGTAGGCAACTCTTTGGATAAAGCTTTCGGCTAAATCCGTTGCTCCTGGACCGAACCTTCTTTCACCTAATCGATCGACGTGCAGTGTTACTGAGCTGTACTACTGGCCGGTCAGCATCAGTAAATCTGTGCTGGATATTGTTGTCACTTGCATACTGGCTGATCGATTTCACTGTGAGTATTTATCTCATTTTTCTCTCTCGCCATATGCTTCTCTACCTTTTGGTGTCTCCGTGCGAGAATCACCGTCGCTCATCGAATCGTCCGTATAGAATCTATATCTCCTTGGGCGACAGCTATGCGCGAGAAAAATCTTACGAGGGATACTGGGAAAAGGATGTGGGGTCTCTGAAGGAACATTTTTCATCAAAAAATATCAAGGGGGGAAATATCATAGTATTATCGGACCCCTTGTGACGAAAGTATAATGTACGACACAAGAGGAAGTATTTGTACTCATGCATCAAAAGTTACGGATGTTTCTTCAACTTAGCATTCGATAATAAGCCCGTGAAATATATTTGTCTGAATGAAGCAATATGTAATGGCAGGCTGTTCATGTAAGAGAAACAGGGGTTCAAATTTGCATCGCACGTTGTGGCAGGCAGTACAAAACTTCACCTCGGCTGCGTGTAACAGTACAAGATCCATAACAGTTGTACTTACTGCAGTGGAGAATTAAAATGACTGTATTAGACTATTAGTCTGAAACAAACAATGATGACCTAATTATATCCTCTCATTATAACTATAAGCAATAAAGGATTAGGCCATTCTCAGTGGTGTCTTTCATTTCATTTTTTTTAAGTATGACACATCAACTTTTTAGTTGATGAAAAGAGAATGAAAGAGTGCACTGAAAAATGCACTTTCATTTCACAGTTTCATAAACTGAATGAGACATTAAATTGTTGCATAGGTGTACCAATAGGGATTCACTTTTTTTACATATAAAAGGAAAAAGAGTCTCAATGCACCTTTCATTCTCCTTTTATTGACTTGGAAAGAGTGTCACTACCCTTACATCTTAATGAAAGGCTTCCCTCTTTTTTCATATTAAATACATTGCCATGTCACTTATTTTACTGATGTGTCACCTAATAAATGTCAAATAAAAGACGCATTGAGATTGGCCTTAAAAAACTGTTACGGAGCAGTAACTATTGGTACACATCTCGTCATGTCCCATCAGGTGCTCGAAGTAGAATTACTAGAAGGCCAACTTGGGCTGGACGAGTAAGTATATAACCACCCGCCCGCTTCCGCAGTCAACACTTGTCACGCAAAGTTGCGACGACACACGCACAAACAAACACACCGAGCGAAGAGAAGCAGTCCTCCTCGACTGGCGAGAGAGCGGAGGAGAAAGCGGAGGAGCGGGAGCGGAAGCAGTTGCTACTCATTCCCAGTTTCCTCTCGTCGTCGACCCAGTCAACAAGAAGGTGAGCTCCCCTCCTCCTCCTCCTCTCCTTCCCACTCCGCCGCCGCCGATCTCACGGCCTGCTCCTGCCGAATTGCGCCTCCCTGGTCCGCAGGTTCGTAGTTTCTTGCCAAATTGCGTCGCGCGACGTCGCCTTATATTCTCGTGTCCGCGTAGTTGAAATGGCGAGTTTGGTGCGTTGTTCTTGCGTGATCTGCTGTTCACAGGATAGTCTTGACTGGTTCGAGTCATCTTGCCTGGTTTTCTGCCCTCAACTCTGTTTTCTCGGCTTCTCTCTCCCCCACATAATTGAGTGAGTCAGTGACTGCGCCCGTTTCGGTTTCTTATTACACCGGACTTTCTTTTCCGGTAGGATTACTGCTTTGATTTGCATTGCTGAAACTGAAAGCGTTTATATTTGGAAGTAGGCATGATATTTTTTTCCCCGAAAAACCGAGTAGGGTTGATTATCGATTAGTTCGTCCCTGTTCTTGATAAGGATGTAGTGATTAGAATGTCTTTTAATCTGTTTGAAACTCGAGGTGAATCTTGGGACTCCGATGAATAATGAATTGGAGACGTGCTGCCGGAGTGATATGCATTCTTTACTCCTACTAGTTAATCCCCTTTATGTTCTTACAGCAATATAATATAGTTTAAGGCTAACGGAAAAGAATTGCAGTCACACTTCGTTGTGGTCTACACTGTTCTTATCTGCCGACGTCGTCATTTGCACCCGATCCAGTTCTTTATGCGTCATTTAATCGGATGCAAACGGTTTTATAAGTTAGAGAATTTCGCAACGGGCTGCTCTTGGAATCTTTGAGATTCCTCCCGAGTGCAGGGGACGATGCGCTTGTAAATGCACTTGTCAGACAACTTGACGAAAATGAGAAATTTTCTCCAAACTTTTCTTTAATCCGGATCGTCGGTTGACTAGTGATATACTTTATTACAGAGATGTATGACAATCAGATTTTCTACACATCGTGTTATGGATCGCAAGTTTCAAATATAGTCAACCCTGCTTTTATCCATTTACAAGTCCTGAAGTTCCTGCTATCTGCCCGATTAGTGTTCTCCCATCCTCTATTTATCTAATTGCAAACCTCTGAATTACTCTAAACCTTCCAGCTCTGCCTCACGACCGTGTTTTTTCAGGCACCAATCTAGCTGAAGTACGACAAGGAGATCACACAAGTGACCGAGCGAAATGGGCGGTTTCGACCCCTTCACTCCGGCGCCGGCGTGGCCTCAGGACCTCGTCTTCGCAGGCTCGTCTTGGTCCGACAGTGCGGCACCTTCTCTTGCAGAAATAGAATTCCACCTCCAGAACGGCTCCTCGCCGGCGCTCCTGAACAACAGCGCGAAAGAGACTGTCTCACCACTGGAGCTGCACGAGCAGTTCTTGCAAGAGCTGCTGCAGGGCGTGGAGCGTGCTCCGATGGCTGGCACGCTGGGCTCGGTTCTGAGCACGCCGTCTGCAATGTCGCTTGCCGACAGCGCCTCGGTGTTTTGCAGTTCCAACGACAGCAGTGGTAGTGAGCAGTCCGGCCTGCCTCAGTTCCTCTTGGGTGAGCAGCAGGTGCCGGCGTCATCTGCATGGTCCTCAGCGTTTTTGCAGATTTCTTCATTGGTCGGGGAGGAAACATCGCGGAGCTTCGGTTTCGGTGCGGTTGGCAATGGTGATCTTCTGCATGACGAATGTACCCCAGATGGAAAGAAGTATCCGCAGCTAGGCAATGTGACTTCAGCACCACTGCAGGTACATGTAAGTGACCAGAAGCATAAACCTGAATTTTAGTTACAGCATGTCCTAACTTGTGATGGTAATTTTGCATGTTGTGTGCTTGCAGGATGATGTCAAGTGTAACACTGGAAAGATGCTCTCTTTCGCTCCTGGACAGCAACTGAATACAAACTTTGATAATCTGCAGATCAACCAGAAGGTCAGAATGAGATGCCTAATTTCTAGTGTGTGTGTGCGCGCGCGCACGTACTTTTTTCTCGGACATTTTTTGTATGTAACAGAAGCCTAGTACTAGATGAGAAATGCCGGCAAGAACCACCCAAATAAAGCTGCATAGTACCAGTTAGCTGACGTACACTGATTGAGATGGTACCATGATGCTTTTGTTTACCTAACCTGATTGCGACGCTGCAGGAATTCAGCGGCCTGCATCACCTGAACCTCTCCTCGCTGGTTTCTGGGCAGCTTTCATCGTTCAATGCAACAGGAGCAGCACTTAGTCCAAAACAGGTTTGTGTCGTTATGGTGTCTGTTGATTGCTAGTATTTGTTTGTAAGTTTGCAGCCAAACTGTTTTCTAACTGATGCTAGGAACAATAATTTTTTTGTGAGTACAGTCCAATGAAGTCAGCAGTGGCATAAATGGATTGACGGCGACGTTCGTCACTCAATCTGAAGTGCCAAATGGCAATGCTAGTGCTGGGAGTGGAGCTCCAAAGCCTCGCATTAGAGCTCGCCGAGGCCAGGCAACTGATCCACACAGCATTGCAGAGAGGGTAGGCCAGATTTGTTTTTTTCTTTCTGAATTTTATCAGATCATTCAGAACACGATGTTCCCTAACGGACTGTCAACCATGTGATTGTCTATTGCAGCTCAGAAGGGAGAAGATATCTGACAGGATGAAGAATTTACAGGAGCTTGTTCCAAACTCCAACAAGGTACTCCATTGCTGTACTAATCCGAAGTATAAAACCAATGGCCATACCAACTCAGTGAACTTCAGTGTATACTCGTTTCTGAACCTGCATTTCTTCTGCACAGACTGACAAGGCGTCCATGCTCGATGAGATCATCGATTACGTCAAATTCCTCCAGTTACAAGTGAAGGTTTGCTCAACACCACCATCCCCCTGTTTCATGCTGCAGAATTTACCATCACTGATCTGCTAATGACATTGCTGTGATTGAAGGTTCTTAGCATGAGCAGGCTCGGCGCGACCGAAGCCGTCGTTCCACTTCTGACAGAATCTCAGACTGAGGTAAATTATGCATGCCAGAATTCATGGTGCCTGAAGATCATCTAAGCTTCACCTTTTGTTGCTGATGATACCACCATTGCTGATCAGCTGACGTTTTTGCTGTAACTTGTACTGTTAACGCAGAGCTCTGGGCTCCTCCTGTCCCCCAAATCAGGGAGCAGGAAGGCTGGTGGCGACATGCTCGAGCAGTCGGAGCTCCGTGACGGCGAGGCGTTCGAGCAGGAGGTGGTGCAGCTGATGGAGAATAACATGACGACGGCGATGCAGTACCTGCAGAGCAAGGGCCTGTGCCTCATGCCAATCGCGCTGGCATCGGCGATATCGGACCAGAAGGGGACGTCATCCATGGCAGTGCCACCAGAGAATGGCGGCAAGGGCGACGTGAAGAAAGTGCCGGTCGTGATGAATCCTTTCAGCATCGCAAAGGAGATGAAGTCCACAGCTTGAGCGGCTGCAGGATCTGAGGCGAAAATAATAGCCATCACGAGTTTAGATGCCTAACGGTTTATAACCACGTTTTAGAATTTTGTTTTGAACTTTGTAGCATGGAGTCTGGATCTAGCTTACATTTGAATCTCAAGAACGTATGATTAATTCCTCCCTAGTGAATTGCTTTGAACGGCCTGATGGCTCGTGCATCTCTGATTCGGTTTTGACGTGGTTCTGCTCATATGCGCCCTCCATCATTTGCATTTGAGGCATTTGCGTATCTGGTTTAGGGTTAGCAATTGCCAGTTTGGCGTATCTGGTCCTATTCTGAACGTCAATTGCATGTTTGGCTCTCTTTTTTAGGGTTTGCGTGTTTGACCCTGCTTTTTCAAAATGAATCTTCCGTTTGGCCCTCTTTTGTAATGGGGTTAGCAATTGCCAGTTTTTGGCATTTAAAAAATTTAGAAGAAAGAAAAAGAAAATGAATGGACTATGCAAAAGACCAAACTACCCTTCCTTACACACTCTCTCGATTTGTTCTGTCTCTCCCGTGACCTCTCTCTCTCGACGGGTGCGCCGGGCCGTGCCGTCGCGGCTGGGTCGCGCCGCGCGCCGCCGCTAGCGCATCTGCCGGATGCACGCGACGAGGGAGGGGAAGACGCGGGCTGTTCTCGCGTTGGGAGGGAGGGGGAGGCACGCATCTGCAAGAGGGCGGCGGCGGCGGCAGGAAGGTGCCCACACGAGCCATGCCCGAAGCGGCAGATTGAGAGACGGGCGAGCTGTTTTTGGAGGAGGACACGCCGGAGAGGGACTCGCCGCGCCACCCTGCCGCGCTTGCGCGGCGCCCGCCGCGCGTCGGCCTCTCCTGGCCTCGAATTGAGTCCATCCGCCGTCGATTGAAATCAGGCTGGGCCCGATCCACGACATGTCCAATGAAAATCTCAGTTTGGTTCTCTGTTGCGTCTGGATATGACTTCTTGTTGGTCGCTCTGAATATAGCTGTCGCGATGCAAGTACTGATACTAACAGATTTCAGTTAGCGCTCTCAGTATTTCTGAGATAAAATGAGGAAATAACAGTGTACATGATTTTGTGCCTATAATTTCTGAGCTTGGTGCTTCATGTGCACTATGAATCTGCTCATGCCATGCCGTGTAGCATATGTATAAATTGTACAGGTTGAGTATATCTCTGAGTACATTTTTAAAAATTTAATTTTTCATCAAAATGTTGTTTAAATCTCAGGTTTGAATTCGAATTGTTGTCAAAACTTAAAAGTGTAGCTAAATTATTTGTCACAATTTTGTTTCTGAAAATATGGTTATTCTTACAAAAGCCATTATAAAATAGGGTCAAACGTGCAAAGGGTATGATGGTCTTTTTACCACGGACTTAACACCGTCAAAAGCCTTAAACGGAATAGGGTCAAGTTCATGTTTCAGTTTGAAAAAAGAAGGTCAACTATGCAAACCCTAAAAAACGAGGCCAAACATGCAATTGAACTTTAGAACAGGGCCAGATACACAAATGCCCCTTTGCATTTCACCGATTCAACAAATTCAGATGGGTTTGCGGATCTCAATGAGACAACCATAGACGTCAGCATCCCCAGATCTTGAATTTGAAGAGCAGGTATTACCAACAACAACAAAGCTTTCGTAACAAGCAAGTTTTGGGACCAAAACAATACAGAATTCCAACAAAATAAATGTTAATTCTATCGGTTTCCACCTTCAATTCTCAATCATCAGGTGGAAGAACCGGTACATCAATCACGAGCGCGAACGCACACAGGCTGATCGAGCCACAAATCGTTTGTCTCTCCTAGTTCTTCCTGCCGAGCACACGCGCGCGGAGCTCGGCGGCATCTACGTCGGTGAACCGGTCTTCGGGGACCCCAGCACCCGGTCTCGGGGTGCCTCATCCAGGAGATTTGTTTGGCCGACGTCACCATGTTCTTACCGCCCTCCACGCCGGAGACTCTAGCCTGTTAGAACAAATTGATCAAAAACTTAGGGAATTGATCTAACAGGATCACTAGTCATAATAGATCACTCCTAGGAACATGAATTTAGTTCTGAATTAACTCACCCGTCATGATCGTAGCCATTGTAGATGGCTGTAGAGGTTGTAGACGGCTGCATGTTGAAGTAGAATAGGGACACCGGGCTTCCACACCTTGCAGCACCTTAGGGATCGGTGTATTAGGGTTAGGGCTAACCCTAGACTTAATTTCGTGATTAAGCGATCATGGAGATCAGGGGGTCTCCCTTTGGTTATATAGTGCTGTAGGCGCGGGGCCGGGCCCTTAGATGGGCTAGTTTTGCCTCCCGATCAAGGCAACTAATTTGGGCCTTAGCTGGATTCGGATTGGGCCTTTATAGGCCACTTGACCGAGGTCAACAATTCCAACATTCTCCTCCTTGATCAAAGGTCAATGGCTTAATTCTTTATAATAATTATATTATCGATCACGTGCAGATGGACATACACAGATCAATAATCTCCCTCTTAATCGAACAATCTTAATCTTAACCTTAGACTTATGCTCGCATTATGTTCACACTCAATACCATAACAAAACCTGACGAATCAGTTACCGGAAGCAATACAGGTGTCCCGGGACATAATTAACCAAAGTCTGATACAGTATCTCGATATAACACTTATTAATCTTAATTGGGAGTTTGTTTATTCGGCCTCATCCAGAATCATATTTCAGGTTTAATCACCAAATCCATACTAATTTCGTGAAATAGGATAGGCGATAACATCCTCAATTAATCATGTTGCTAGCTATTTACTTAAAGCATTAAAATGACTTGATCCTGGGACCCTTCTTTCATAACATAACAATATAGTTGTCAATGAGCTTGACACCATCAACTATATGTCATTACTTGAAGTAATTCTGTAACCAAATACAGTAACATTGAGTACTATCAATGTAGGCTTAATAATACCGGAATATATTTCATATGCCTGTCTGAAACATGCCATACAAAATCAACATAAATAATGCTAATCTTGTTTTAGAGCTTTCTGCAAAATCGCTCATATCTGTAAGAATGAAGGACATAAAACTTAATTGTGCACATTTACATCCATACACCCTCACAAAACCTTATCTGAATTATACTTAATTAAATAAGCATGTTATATGATGCCTTTAACTTTAAACACCTTTTCCAGTGGACTTTCCCTGGACTAAGACTAATAAAATCTTGTCAAGCATTCCGGCTTGTCATGCTAAGTCAATGTCTTATAGACCTTAGCATGCAGCTTCAATCTGAAGCCTTAGGAACATCTTCCTATTTATCTTATTCCTAACTTTATTCTTATGATAAAATTTGCTATATCACGCAAAACTTACAGGCATAATTATATTTGCATTCACATATTGTCACTTCAGAGTCTCTCTTAACTTTTGTGCTTGAGTGACAATCCCAATACTCACTTTGGTCCTATTAAAGTGTCATACTCCCCCAGAACTTAGGAAAAGCATCACTAGATGTGTCTTACGATATGATGAAAACATTTCTCCTATGTTAGAATGCATACTTATTTCTTTCAATTTACGGAGAAAATAATCACCTTAGAGTATTAGGATCTTAATTAATCCATCTTATCCTTATAAAAACAAATCACGGTTGCCCATGATACGTACAAACTCATAGTGAGTTAGAAACTTAATATCTTAGTTTCCTTTGGAATCACTTCTTCAAAATTGCAGACCCATGACAGTCTGCTGCCTTGATTCTATTAGAAAATTGCTATGAGATGAACTATACTTATGTTCAAAATTCATAGACCCTTTTATGACCTCTTTCACATAATCTTAAGAATAACTGAGGCTTTTACTTTTGTGCCCAAAACTTATTAACAAACATTGCATATCTCTGTTATTGTAGTACAACTAATGTACATCCTTAACAGAGTTAATAAAATAATAGAGGAATACTTATGGCACGATATCTATGAGAAAATCATATATGTATGTATGTATATACATCTCATCTTAAATCATCGATATAGAGAAACTTATCGTATATCTCAATAAGATTTCTTCTCCCCCATTTTCTTCCATGTGAGCTTTCATTGAATTCTGAATAATCAGAATATTAAATGTGTCGGCATATAAACTTATCTAAATTAATTTACAATGATAGCTCTTTGATTTATCTTGGCACGACATTTATTATACCACTGATCAGCTTCCTTTGCCAAGAACTAGAACACATCAGCGGTGGCCAGAAGATGAACTAGACTAGCAAAGTTATGATTAAATGTCCACAAAACAGCGATGGTCAGTATCATGAACACAATCATACTTCAATCATCTCTGGTTCCATTGTACCAACCCACAACAGCGGTGGCCAGAAAATGGGTGACACAACACAACCTGTGAGAATTATCCCGTACACAGCGGTGGCCAGAATATAGAACAAAACTCACACTTATTGAGACAATTAGTCTTTGTGGAGTATGAACTCCCATCATAGTGGTAATTTAATAATCATGTCTTGCATGATAATGTAACTCTTGAACTTAAAATTCTTAATTTAAGCAATAAGATATATCAAGTATATTATGCTTAAAACTTATACTTAATTATGTCCTTGAAACATATGGACAATGAAAATATCATGGAGAGAATTATTAAGATATTTCTAAGATCAATTATTAACTGACAAGAGCAATTCTTAAATAATATTATTAACTGGAGTATCTTTAAATTGATGAGACATGCCATTCTCCCCCCGAATTTGTGGTCTAAACGTGAGTGTACCACATATTCGACAAGGTCTCATCACTTAACTTATCTCATCTAAACTTTCATATATGTAAGAGATTCATAATTAACATTATGAAATATGCTTGAAAACTTTAAAAAAAAAAAAGCTTGAGGATATAAGAGATAATTTCACAACTTAGAGAGAAATGTACTCATAAACAATGATATATTGAACCAAAAGGTTTCACTAAAGTACATTGAAGACCATTAAGCTAACTATTGAATCCATTAACTAATTCTAAATGAAGTTCTTAGGAATAAAACTTCAACTAATTTCATGGACTAAAACCTAAGAATCACTTCCCCGATTTTATGGATTCACTAATATAATGTGCTATACAAGAATCGGAGAGGTCCATTCCAAAAGACTTAAGCTTATAAGCAATGTCACACATGCTGCAAATGTGCCTTGCCAATCCACTGTGTCCATCATAGCGCGAGGTGGTTAGTCTTTTGATGAGGAATTTTGTGCAAACTCCCTTATGATCTAACTCAATCAAGTAGAGGAGTCCACTAGCCGTTGTGTCCTCGTATCTATAAAATTCCCCTCTTATGCCAGCTGAGATCGAACGCATAATGATCCTTTTGGCAAGCTTATTATCCCGTTCCCATATCTCTAACTTGAAGTGATACTCATAAATCTTCTTAGCATAGTCCTCAATGCCAGAAGAGGGAGGAAGCGGCTCGACGATATGAAGTACATAATCAAGCTCCAGAAACTTGAGAATGTCTTGCACCGTCTCTTTCCATAAAAGGAAGTCAATGCCATCGAAAGGCTTAATGTTCTTCATGTGGCTCTTATCTGAAAATAAGAAAACCAAATAACGATACTTAGTAAATATCTTAATGTGGTAATAGAATAGTGCTAGTACTTATTAGCAACAATAACACAAAGGATGCATTATCTAATCTTAGAACACACTCAATGAATGCAAACTTATGCATTTCTTATTAATCTTAATGCATGATGGAAAAATATCACTATAATCTTAAAATTTAAACTTAAATAGTACAATTAGATGCACTAATCATGAAAATAATCCTACGATGGTCTGATTATAATCATGCAAAATAAGTAACAACTTGTATCACCGGTGGGGAAAAAACAAGCGAAACTTATTTAACTTAAAATGAAAGGCAGCATAAAACTTACTTATGTAAAGCATAAAAGCAATGCTATTATTGGCAAAACTTAATAGATCAAACTTAATTTTCTCAGCGAAAACATAATAATAATCTCAACTTAATATTCTCATACAAAACTCAAATGATGTCTTAAACATGGTGAGAAAAGATCATATATGCTGGGCATTATCTTAATGAAAATGATTTCCCCACTATGTTTATTTCACAGAGAAAATACTTATTTTGATCATCAAGGGGAGATATTAAATCTCATGATTCTGTGTAAAACAGGAGAATTAATGAAACTTATGCAATATGTCCCTTGTACATATTAAAATTCCCAAAAATTTGTAGCTCAACTAAATAGCTAAATTAATCTTTAAACTTATGCCTTAAAATATTGTGTTCAATATTCTTAATAGAACTTAATATATATACTTAGTGTGACAACGGAAGCTTAAAAATTAGCAAATGAAATATTGCTACAAAATAATCTTGAGAATTTAGCTTAAATAATTTCCCAACTAAGATATACTGAAAATCATGCCCATCTTAAGCTAAATATTTAAACTTAAATATACTTACAAAAGAATATGAATTATTCTCAAGACTGAACACTTAAATAAAAGAAATTCGCTTGGAAAATCAACTTAGCTTAAATAGTAATTAAATGGGCAAAATACTTAATGCTTAAAACTTAAAAAAAAAGAAAAATATTGAAATTCACCGAAAATCCAAATGCGGCCCAAGACTTATTTTGTGCGGAAAAATTGGGACGGCAGCCCAGCAGTGCGCGCAGCCCAGCTTAAAACGGAATGAGGCCCAAAACTTAATCGCGCGCCTGCAGCCCAGTTCGGCCCATCGCGAACAGTGAGGAGCCCATGCACACGAATTTTGGCGCAGCCCAGCGCGCGTTGCGGCGTCGCGCAGGCCGCCAGAAGGCCGTCGGGCTGGAGGCCCGAAAACCAGCGGCTAGGCCGCCAATTCGGCCTCGCGCGTGCGTGCCCGCGGGGAGCAAGTTGCCCAGCCTAACAACCGGCCGGGGCACGGACGGTCGGATGAAGCGAGGAGGAGATCGGACGGTCCAGGACGCGCGCCGCACGAACAAAACGGCGGCGGCAACGAAACCCTAGCCTGTCGCCTCCCTCACTCATTCGCCTCACTCCCTCTCCGCCTCACTCTCTGCCGCCCGGCGATGGCGCAGAGGCGCGATGACCCCGGCCGGCCGCCATGGCTCCGCGGGGAGATTCTCGCCGGCGCACGCGTGCGCGAGATCGCGCGCGGCCCCGTCGAGCACCTCCGCCGCGGTGCCCCTTAAGGCGAGCCCATCGCGCGCGCGGACTGATGCAGCGACGACGACGACTCAGCGGCGGTGCGGCAACGACGAGCAGCGGCGAGCCACCGTGCGCGTGTCGGCGTCCGCGCAGCAGATCAGAGGCTGCTCGGTGGCTCTGAGGTCACTGAGGTGTGCGCGTGCGGCAATCTTACGCCACACGGTCGGATCCGGTCGCCGATGGGCGCGCGCTGAGCTTATGCGCGCAAGACCTCATCGGCGGCCGGTGGGAGGAGGCGATGCCGTCCATGCGTGGCGACTAATTCCGCGACGGAGCGACGTCAAGAGGTAAGACCTCTGCTTAGACTTAATCTTGGTGTATGTGTGTTCAAAACCCTAGTTTAGCAACCCAGAAAACTTAGCTTTAATCTTAATTCTTAGGGTTAGGATCTTAAATCTGAATGGTAGTGGTGTCAGCTTGGGGTCCGGCGCCACCCTTACTGATCCTAACCGTAGGTTAGGGTTAGCTGTGTGCGGCGCTTATGGTAGTCACGCGCGGCTCATCATGCCACGCGTGGCTGCCAAGGCCTTTTCTTACTGATCTAGGGTTAAAACATGAGTAAATAAACTAATGTACTAATTTTGGCATGAAACTGACTTAGAAAACCAGTACTGATCTAATGCAATTTAGACATGAAAACGCTTACTAATTGAATGCTAACCTTATTGCAGTGACTAAAAACAGCACTGATCATGAATGTAAACTTAGACGAATTAGCTTATTGATGCATCTAGATATGAGTACAGAACTAACTGAGACTGAATTAATCATAAACTTAATAACAGTACTGCTAGATCATCAACGAACTAACTGAAACTGAACTAAAAACTTGACTAACTTAGCTAATTCACCTCTGTATAAGACTAGATCAAGCAAAAACTGACTGAAACATGACAAGATCTAGTTCTAATCGAAACTAGGGGATCTAATCGACTAGATTAGGCAACTGATACCAATTGTTAGAACAAATTGATCAAAAACTTAGGGAATTGATCTAACAGGATCACTAGTCATAATAGATCACTCCTAGGAACATGAATTTAGTTCTGAATTAACTCACCTGTCCTGATCGTAGCCATTGTAGATGGCTGTAGAGGTTGTAGACGGCTGCAGGTTGAAGTAGAATAGGGACACCGGGCTTCCACACCTTGCAGCACCTTAGGGATCGGTGTATTAGGGTTAGGGCTAACCCTAGGCTTAATTTCGTGATTAAGCGATCAGGGAGATCAGGGGGTCTCCCTTTGGTTATATAGTGCTGTAGGCGCGGGGCCGGGCCCTTAGATGGGCTAGTTTTGCCTCCCGATCAAGGCAACTAATTTGGGCCTTAGTTGGATTCGGATTGGGCCTTTATAGGCCACTTGACCGAGGTCAACAATTCCAACATAGCCATCATTGCCGCCGGCGCGTGCTGCTGCACTTCCGCTAAGGCTGCTGCGGCGGCGGAGTAGCCTCTCTGGCTGCCACACAGGGATTCAAGAAACAGAGCATCAGCAAAACAGATGCAGAAACAGGGCACACTGAAAATGAAAATCAGAGTGCAGAGAAGATAGAGGGATCGGAGACGGGTGGGCACCTGAGCGAGAGCAATGCGGTGACGGGAGCGCGCTGCATTGTTCCGACCACTCGAAGTGGAGGCGGCCTGGAGCGGAGAGTGGCTACGGCGTCTCTGTTTCAGGGGCAGGTTCTCAGAGTTTGCTCTGCTTCCGGCGCGTGTTTATATAGGCGGAGGCGCGGGAGAGGGATGGGTTTGGTTTTGGTCGGGTGTGTGCGGCGCGGCGCTAGGGTTATGTCTCCCATGCATATTTCTTCCACCCTATCATATGCATGAGTGCACCTACCGTATGTGTAGTTAGGGGCATGTGCCCCACCTAATTTTGATTTATTTTTGCACCAAATTATCTACTTAGTGCCTAGCTTGCACTACAAAAAAATCAAATATATGTGCTTAGAAAATATTTGACAGGCAATGGGAAAAAAATGCTTTGAAGGGAAATGCCTCGCTTTATAGTACTCTGTTTGCTTGTTTCTTTGGGATTGTGAAGTTGGACGCATTCTCTTTCATGTATCATATCAGCGAGGGACGCCATGGTGGAGGAGGTGGTTCATAGTGATACTTTTGTATCACGAAGCGAAATTAAGGTACTAACTGCATTTTGTGTTTAATACATCATAAGTTCACGCTTTAATCAATCGGGCACGGGGTTCGATTCCCCGCGTCTCCATCAAATTTTGATCTTTTAAACTGCACACTTTTCTGGTGATAATTTTTCTGGTTGGTCTCTGCTTTATATCCTATTTTCCCTAGTTCTTTTCTTCTCTCCTCTACACCTGCATTTTTCGAGCCTAGATCTTTTAAATAATCACATGTTTTTGAAGAGGTGGTCATTGGCCCTGCTTTACTTAATAAAGCAATAGAGTTTATAATGGCATCTCGGGGAAGTTATACAGAAAAAGTACCAAAGATATAAAAAAAAAGGTACCAAAGGATGAAGGTTTTGTAGCCACTCTTCTATCCTACTGCTAATTTTTACTGAGGTTTACCTGATGGTTTCTTGTTCCTTGATCTTAAACAAAGGCCACCTCCAATGTCTTTTGTGCATAAAAAATATCGTTTTGTAAATCAGCACCTCTGGTTAATTTAGGATTGCATTTTTATTTTGACCTTGTATGTCATATAGGTGCTAACAAGCTACTATTAACACTTTGACTGTTTAATAACTTTTTAAATACTTAGTTGCGTAAAATAAACATATGATTAATAGATGTGATGTAGATAGTATTTTAGTAACATAATATATTTATGAGAGTTTAGTTATGCATTAATGAAAAAATAATGATCAAAGTTGGAACAGTAAAGTCAGCAGCCTGTGTTGATTAAATTTCACAATACGAACCTTGCTCGTGGCCTCGCGCCGTCTGTACTACACACGTTTCGGAATCCGAGGTTGTCCTGATTTTCGCAATCCGAGTGAACAACGGTCTGTCATGACTCGCGAGGCGCGCGTGTGCGAACAATTCCGACTCGACATCCGTTTCCGAGTGCTTCATTGTAATGCAGGTGGTTGCGTCGATCATCCGCGAGCAACAGCGCGCCGTACGTCGCAGGCATCGCCCCTTAAATAAGCGCGGCATCCGGCCACCACTGCGTCGATCGGAGCCCTAAACCAAGGTGCCTGATCGATTAATAGGCACCACCATCGTCGCGCTCCATACGCAGACCTCCTCTTCCTCGACGAGAGCGAGCTCCTTGCTTGCTTCTCGCGTCGGCGAACCATGATGTGCACCGCCGCTCCTTCCGCCCTTCCGGCTGGCCTCGATGGCAGAGCCGCGCTGTCGATGTGCGGGTACGCCGACGATTATGATGACGTCGCCGAGATGGATGCGCTGCTCGGCGACATCGACTTGGTCGTGCACGCGCACCCCACCACCACCACGGGCCTCACGCCCGACCCCTTCGCCCTGCCGATGGCGCCGTCCGCCGAGTTTGTTGCTCCGCCTCGGCGACACGACAGCTACTTGGATGTCTTACTTCGCAGCATCAGGAGCGTCAAGGTTGCGTCTGCCCCTGTCTCTGTGGCCCGGGAGGACGGCCCGACGACTCCCATAGCAGAGCTTGAAGCACCGTTCAGTTACGGCGATGATGATGCCACCGTGTGCGAAGATGTCAGGACGATCAAGACGGCGTCATCCAAGAAGCGTCCGGTGGCGGATCCGAGCGAGGCGTACGACGGCGAGATCGACGCCACGTTCCGGAACATGGAGAAGGACCCCGCCGAGCGGCCGTCGGCGGATTATCTCTGGACGACGCAGGAAGGGAACATGACCATGCTCGATCGCGCCGAGCTCGTGACGTGGATGTACGAGTTCTCCCGGTTCGGCCGGTTCCAGTTACTTCCCCCCGGCGCGCTCCACCGCGCCGTCTCCTACGTCGACCGCTTCCTCTCCGCAAAGAAGTTCGACTTCGACGCTCAGGATCTCCGGCTCCTGGGCGCGGTGGCCGCATTCGCCGCGTCCAAGTACGACGACCGCAGGACCTCGTGGCTGCTCATCAACGCCGACACCATCGCCCGGGACGTCGGCTGCACCCGCCGCGAGGTCATCGACGCGGAGCGCGACCTGGTCGCCGCCCTTGGCTACCGTCTCAGCGGCCCCACGGCGTACACGTTCGTCGACCACTTCACAAGGCGCGACAAGCTGGACACCGACGAGGGCGTGATGGTGAGGTCCTTGGCGCACCACCTCGCCAGCATGACGCTGCTCGACTACCGTTGCGTGCCGCTGATGCCGTCCGCCGTGGCGGCCGCTGCGATCCTGGTCGCGAGGCGCGTCGTCTTCAACTCCGCCGCGACGCTGCCGCAGAAGGAGCTATGGAGCGAGGAGATGGTCGAGATGACGGGATACGCAGCCGAGGACCTGGCAGACATCACCGACACCATCTACGAGATGCACGAGCTCGTGGGCGTGTGGCCAGGATGCGCTCAGATGATGGAAAACTTCATGTACGGCTACTCGTTGCCTCCTCGGTGATGATCGACGAGCTTGGTGACATGTAGAAACTCTGCTGCAATGTGATTTGTGTGGGGCACTGGACAGTAATAAGCAGCTAGTGTTCCGATTATGTAATGTTCGTGTGTACATCTTATAAACAGTGCTTTTGTTGTGATCTGGTTTCCATGCAAACTAATGTGATCTAACAATGGTGTCAGAACATGCTGATGGACTCGGGGTGCAAACCTCAAAAATTTGTCTCATGCTGTGTTTTGCTGGAACTCAGTTTTCATTGTCATGAATGATCCGTATTAAACCCTTTTTTGCAAGTTTGACGTTTTCGAAATGTTTTTTCTCGCTATTTTTTTTTGTTTAAAATTTTGACTATCATTAGCTTATACTCAAAGCAAGGAATTATGTATGAATATTCTCGCAAAATAATGTAGGAAATAGTTTGATTTCATCTGATTGTTCAGCATAGTATTCAAAGTATCAACAATCTAATAATATATTTTCTGTCATTTCCGTTAAGTTATTTTTATGTACATATATTCGTTCTTCTTTTCTATATAGCTAATGTCTATTTGTGTCTCATCTTTTCATCCACGGACCATACCATCATCAAACTCAATTGCATGCATTCAGCTCTGTAACCATTATTTCTCATCTTGATTGTTATTTAATCGCCATCCTAATGCTTATAGTGTGCCTTGCTCAACCAGTTAGTTGACGCAATGATGCTACATTCAAATTGAGCATCAAAAGTGCAGCTTTGATCTAGCTTCCCGCCTCCCCGAGGCCCGGCCCCTCACTCATGCGCATCTGGGAAGGACTTCCCGGTCGATTACCCATCCTGAAATTGCTCCAGGCCCGGCCCCTCACTCGTGCGCACCCGGGAAGGACTTCCCGGTCGATTACCCATCATGAAATTGCTCCAGGCCAAGCACGCTAAACCTCGGAGTTCTTTCAAGATGAGCTTCCCGAAAAAAAGTTGTAACTTATTGACATGAGTATTCTATCAATCCCATTAAGTCTTGTCAGGATGTCACATTTGATCTCTTCAATGTATTTGGTGTGCAACAGAACAACATATGCAATTTGTAATAATAATATAGATGGATATATAAACATGTCCTTAAGTGTTTGTATCTTGGTATGTTTGTTATGACAATAGTTATTAAAATCTATAAGCATGTACACCCTCCGTATTTTTAATAATTGTAACATTTTCGACCAGCTCGAGTTGAGAAGATTAAGGAAACAGTCTAAACGACTAACCTACCATCCAGTCCTCTTGCCTTGTCGTGCACCGCATTCACTACCACTGCGCCTCTCACATGACTCGATGCCCGTCTCCGGATCCAACTCTAGGTTGCCAGGTTCGGCCATGGCCCAAGGAACTTCATCACTACAAGGAAGGCCATGGACGACGAACGAGTAGGGTCATCAATACCTTTCTCCCAGCTTGGTGCCTGAATCCTCCCATCCCTTTGCCCACCACCTATTCAAGAGGAATTGATGACCCGCTTCCTGTTAATTTGCTGACAAGTGTGAAATGCTAGGACGAGTATCCAACTCCAAATCATTCTTTCCTTTGTTTTAAAAGCCAAATGATTGCTTGTATATGGAGTAGTGGTTAGGCCATTCTCAATGGCTCTTTCATTTGCATTTAATTAGATGCCACATCAGCAAAAATAGTGACATGGCAAGAAATTTGTTATGAAAGAAGGGAGATCCTTTCATCCTCATGAAAGGATGCCGGCGTTGTTTCCAACACGATGAAAGACAAAAGAAATTGCATTGAGAGTCTTTCATTTCATCCCCAAAGACTCTAACCAACAAATGAGTGCCACCTAGCAATGATTTACTGTTTTGGCAAACCTATGAAACTATGAAATAAAACTGTGCACTGAGAGATGCACTTTCATTTCACTGAATAAGACCACAGAGCTGATGTGTCACTTTGGAAAGTGTGAAATGAAAGATGCCACTGAGACTGGCCTTAGTTGCACATTGAGTAGAACAACATGCCCTGTTTATGAATTGGAGTTCAATGATCCTACTGGTTCAGCTAGGGATTTTTCATGTGTCATGTCCAGTTTTTTTGCATAGCCTTTACATTCATCAAATTTTCTACATGTCTGTAAAATTTTCTACATCGACAGAGTCATATGGAATCATCAGGCTACTTAAAATCTACATTTTTTTGCTTCATTAGAGTCCAAATGCGGGTCTCGCTATTGGCCATTTTGTCTATCAAATATTTTCTGCATATATATATCAAATGAACAGATATTATACGTGCATGACCATTCTTCAAGACCCTTTTAGGGCTTCTGTCGACCTATGTAATACTCTTGTCATGGATGAAAAATGTTTTTGCAGTTACATATATAGTTAGATTATCCTAGTTGGTGTGTTGTTATTTAAATTTTAACGATGGTGGTTGTTTAAAAAATGTTTTGACATGCTCAATTATATTCTAGAGAAAGTGATCACGACGGAGCACATATAAAAGGTTGTTATGAAGGTTTTGTGTGTCTTACATTACAACTCTATTGCTATGAAGCGTTTGAATGTGATGCTTCAAATAAAGCCATAAAAACTTGTGTGGTGTTTATGTAATTTATTCGATAACATACAATAAGTGAAATTTATTCAATGGACAAAGTAATATTTGTTGATCAGTTAAAAAATGGGTTGGTCTTGTTTTCTTAACCTACAATTTTTATTTTCGCTTCCTAAAATTCACTTTTTTAGACCTGAAAACATTGGGCTGATATGGACCTTCATCCTATCAAAAAAAAAGAGAAAAGATATGGACCTTCATCACAGACATGTGGTATGGAGCCTTTCAGTTAACTATTTGAGGTTTAAACTCCATTGTTTAATTAATTTTGATTTAAATTTTTAGAGAATTTGGACGTTCTCCAGGATTGAATCGCGTCGTTGCACCTTGTGACGTTAGAATTCAACTGATTGTCTGAAAAAATTGTTGATTCACATAATCCATCTAAGCTCAAGTTGGCTACAAAGTGTAGTAAAAGCTATCAATCCATCATAATTTATTTTCATGAATACAATGCTGAAAACATACGAAGAATACAAGAGTATGGTTAGAATTAGCTCCAAGGCGCAACATCTCATGTTTACAAAGCTGGAGTATCACAATAGTGATAAAGTACTCTTGCTAATCTTCATCCTTGATGTTTGAGATCATGGAGTCGAGAGGACATCGTCATTTGCGCTTCTGGACCTCCATCCTTGATGTTTGATTTGATGTCTTGCCCATGGGACACGAGTAAGAGTGCCCTTGATAGAATTTGGATCACCAACCAGCAGAAATCGCATATCCAGACCACGCCTACGTCTCCTTGTTCTGCAGCTTTAACTTAACTCGCATATTCAGACACGGCCACCTTGATATCCTTGTGCCGGAGCTTGGATTCGTTAAGTGTTTCGATGCTGTAATTACTGAACAACCTGATTATGCAGACCGTCATGTAGAGGGACTGATCTGGCATGAGCACAAGCCTCTGTTGCACTTCAGTTATCCAGTCAATAAGGATAGCCTCATTCTTTCATCGATCCTGGTCTGTGTGCTCATGTGGTCATTGAGATGTAGGCCGGTACTCTGCACAAGCAAAAATACAATAATCAGTATAGCGCAGCAAGATGTTCATTGTGTGTTCACAAAATTTTCATAAAAGAATAGAATGAAAACAGAGGCAGTGCACTTGTGGTAAGAGTAGGTGCAGAATTTTCTAGACTTGACGAGGTCCATGAAACACACGAACGGGCTGCCTGAAGCACATGCGACGGCACGATTGATTGGGACATTTGGTTCCAAGCAGAACGGCATGCTCATATACCTGGCTGTGGCCTTAATTTGCTTCACCTATACGCGTTCGGAATCCGAACCTCTCGTGGCACTGACCTCGCAATCCGAGAGAACAACGGTTTGCCATGCCTCGCGCGGTGCGGTTGGTTACGCGCGCGTGTGCAAACAGCAAACCAATCCGAGTCGTCTTCCGTTTTCGAGTGCTTCATCGATACGCAGGTGGTTGCGTCGATCATCCGCAGCCATCGCCCCTCAAATAAGCGCGGCATCCACCACTGCGTCCATCGGAGCCCTAAAACAAGGCAGCTGATCGATAAATAGCCACCGCCATCCATCGCACCCCATACGCACACACCATCAACCACACCTCCTCTTCCTCCCGGTTCCTTTCCTCGGCGAGAGAGCGAGCTCCTTGCTTGCTTTCTTGTTGCGCTGCGAACCATGATGATGTGCACCGCCGCTCCTTTAGCCCTTCCGGCCGGCCTCGACAGCAGAGCCGCGCTGTCGATGTGCAGGTACGTCGACGACTATGACGACGCCGCCGAGATGGACGCGCTGCTCGGCGACATCAACTTCGCCGTGCACGCGCACACGGGCCTCACGCCCGACCCCTCCGCCCTGCCGATGCCGTCCGCGGAGTTCCTTGCTCTGCCTCGGCGACACGACAACGACTTGGAGGCCTTTCTTCGCGGAATCAGGAGCGTCAAGGTTGCGGCGGCCACCACGGGTTTCGCTCCTCTCGCCGTGGCCCGTGAAGACGGCCCGACGACTCCCGTAGCCGAGCTTCGAGCGCCCTTCAGCTACGGCGATGACGACGACTGTGCCTGCACCGGTTTCAAGGCGATCAAGATGGAGTGCAAGAAGCGTCCAGAGCCGAGCGAAGCATACGACGGCGACATCGACGCCACGTTCCGGAACATGGAGAAGGACCCCGCCGAGCGGCCGTCGGGGGATTACCTCTGGACGACGCAGGAAGGGACGATAACAATGCTCGATCGCGCCGAGCTCGTGACGTGGATCTACGAGTTCTCCCGGTTCCGCGACCTGCCTCCCGGCGCGCTCCACCGCGCCGTCTCCTACGTCGACCGCTTCCTCTCATCCAAGAAGATCACCGGCGACCTCCGCCTCCTCGGCGCCGTGGCGGCTTTCACCGCGGCCAAGTACGAGGACTGCAAGACCTCGTGGACGCGCATCAACGCTGACACCATCGCCCGAGACGTCGGCCGCACCCGGCGCGACGTCGTCGACGCGGAGCGCGATCTCGTCGCCGCGCTCGGCTACCGCCTCAGCGGGCCCACGTCCTACACGTTCGTCGAACACTTCACCAGGCGCGACCAAGATGGAACGGCGGTGAGGTCGCTGGCGCACCACCTGGCCGACATGACGCTGCTCGACTACCGGTGCGTGCCGCTCCTGCCGTCCGCCGTCGCCGCGGCGGCGATCCTGGTCGCGAGGCGTATCGTCGACTCCGCGACGTCGTGCTTCGCGACGCCGCCGCAGGAGGAGCTATGGAGCGAGGAGATGATCAAGATGACGGCATACACGGCCGACGACCTGACCGACATCGTGGACTGGGTCTACGAGATGCATGAACTCACGGGTGTGTGGCCAGGATGCGCTCAGATGATGGTCAGCTGCGCGTATAGCTACTCCTTGCCTCCTCGGTGAACGACATCCATGAGACACGCCGAAATTCTGCTGCATTGCGATGCGATTTTGGTAGAGCCTTCCTAGTGCTAGGCAGTGTTCCAATGCTGTAATGTTCGTATGTACATATGGATGATTAATGAACGAAAGCTTTGTTGTACTCTGTTTTGAATGCGTTTTTTTTGTGATCCAAGCTTGGTATTATAGGATCATCGATTTGGCGTGCATCTCTGCCTGTGTATTGATGGAACTCAGTTTCTGTTGCCATGATGATCCGTATGAAACCCTCCGCTCATGCAAGTTTGACGTTTTGGGCATGCTTCTTGTTAATCTTTTCATTCAGATTTTTTTTGGACTATCAATGTCTTAAAAGATGCTTGGGTTCAAAGCATGGAACATTGTGTATTTGATTCCATCTCATCGTCCGATTGTTTAGCATACTTCACTAGAAAAGGGGTCGAAGTTATGATTTTAGATCGCGTGGTCGATTGAACCGTCATGTGTTCTGTAACAGGAGGCAGCACTGCTTTTTTATTTGAGAATTGTTTCACATGACTGCTTTACACGACCAATGTTATATATGCAGAACTATCCTGGTAGCCGTGAGACGATAGCCAGTCCCTCAGCCGTGTACTCTCGTAATATAATCTTTGATGGACTAACTCTGTAATACATGACGCTGAAGATGTCTGACGAGAATGCTTGAAGCTGTGTATATTCTGCTAGCGCACAGCAAGTGCGGAGTAGTGATGATTCAATAATGAATCAGTGACAGGCTTTCGTTTTAGATCAAACAAAAATTTATTCACGGTTTTTTATAAAACCAAAATGTGGCTCGAGATGGATTATTTGTTAAGTGTCTAAGCTAACCAGCTTCGATTTGTGTATTGTTCCTTATCTACCTACTAAGCTATGTTTTGGTCACTGGCGCTTCAACGGGCTGGCTACGGACACGGAGTGATGCAAAGTGGTGTCCTGAACAAAGCACCGGACTGTTGGCTTTGCGCTGCATCTATTCCTTGACACTTCAGAGTTCAGACACACCTGGGCTGCGCACAACCAGGTCAGAAAGAAATGCCTCCCATTCTGGTAAACACCTGGGCTGCGCACACCTATTTTGTCATCTGCTAAACTGTACTACTATGCCAAGAGAGCCCAAAACACATGACCTTTCATCAAATGATGGCATTAAAGTACTCCCACAATTCAGAGCCCAAAACAGGAACCAACTCTGCATTTCAAATCATTCAATCCCAGAAAAGAGAACACTGAACACATGACACCGATCCTAATTCCAAGAATAAACACAGATACAACAAACATGTTACATTTGTTGAGACATCCTCCATGACAGCTTCTTGACACACAAACAGGCAGCTACAAGTTACAAACACTCCAGACCAGAGGTACTTTTATCATATTCTGCTACTCTTTGTTGCTAACTGCACCATGCATAGTTACTAAACAGTCATTTCTTGGCTCCCACAAATCTAATGGGAGCAATTCTAATCAGAAAAATAAAATTAACCGATACATACTCTTAAATTACAGCAGAAAGAGGATCGTTACTGGCTCTCTTCGTCCTCATCTTCCATATCCTCGTCTTCCTTGTTGTCGTCGTCGCTGCCATTGCCGGAGGCAGGGGCAGCCGCACTGGCATTGTTCTGGTTGTACTGGTAATGTGACTGCTGGGCTGCCGGGCGGTGCCTGCTGTCCTTGATGCGGTACCGGACCTTGTGATTGCTGCTGGTCGCGACATCGGTGGTCATGGCTGCTCTCCTTGAGCCGTTGCCATCAACAGCGGCGGCAGCAGCCATGGGTGAAGCAGAGGAAGCACCACCAGTGGCCTTTGAGAGCTCCATCTGCATCTTAAGGAAGAACTGCACGCGCTGGTCCTCCAGCTCCCGCGCGGCCTCAAGGCGCTCGCGCTCCATCCGGAGCTCCTGGTCCCTCTTGGCGCTCTCCACACGCTCGTAAACATCCCCAAGCCGCTGGATCGCCTGAGCCAGGTCACGCAGGCCCTTCGCACGGTCGCTGCTCTCGGCGCCGTTCGCGGGGGCTGGCTCCTCCACACGCTGCCTCTTCCCGTTCGCCATCGCTGCCATGGGTGGCTCCGGCGGGAACCCGTCAGAGGAATCGGACGATGCCGACGGCTGGGGCGGCGGCGACGGCATCCTCCGCTTGGCCCCCGCCGATGGCTGGAGCGGCGTGCGGGTGCGCTGCGGGAAGCTGAAGCGCGGCGGCACCATGGGCGGGGTGCTCCGGGCGCCCGCTGAGGAGGACGTTGACCCGTGCTTGTAGACGGGGGCGAGGAGGCCGTCGAGGCGGTTGAAGAAGGGCCAGGACGAGTCGTGCTTGCCCCTCTCGATCTTGTACTTCTTCTTGAGCGTGTCGATGCGGTTCTTGCACTGGACGTCGGACTTGGGCGCCTTGGAGTAGCCGTCGCGGGAGGAGACGACCTCGGCGACCTCCTGCCACTGCGGATGGCGGAGGCTGCCGCGGCCGAGGGCGACGAAGCGCTCCCCCCAGGCGTCGATCAGCGCGGAGGTGGCGCCGTCGCTCCACGCGTCCTCCCGACCCCCGCCCCCGCCGCCGCTGGAGGGCGACGGCTTGCGGAGGGGGATGGCCATGGCGACGTGGCCGGGGGGCGCGGCGGCGACGGTGACGGGGTCGGCGACGGGGAGCGGTGACGGAGAGCGCGACGGGGAGGGCGAGGGCGAAGGGGATGCTCCGGCGTCGTCGTCCATGGCCAGAGATCTGGCGGCCGGCGGCGGCGGCGGAGGACGAGGGTTTGGGGATATTTCCGGGATGGGGAGTGGGGAATGCGCCCGAATTTGTTGTGGCCGTCGCGTCCGGCGGCGAGCAGAAGTCGTCGTCACCTGCCTGCCTGTGACGGAGCGGAAGGGCTGCTGCCTTGTTGGGCCGCTTATGACCAACAGGGCCGTGCCGGGCCGATATGCTTCTCTTAGAACCTTTTCTTTTTGAGAAAAATCATTTTCGGCCTAAAAAAGATGACGTTTTCTTTCTTGGCCTTTTTAAAATCCAACTTTTCTATTAAGGCCAAAACCATTTTTTTATTTTTTTGCATGGCTCTTCCATCAATTTTTTACGCTGAACAATGTTAAACAGAGAGTAAAAAGACTATTTACTTTTGATATGAAATAATTCTATTTTTTAAAAAATATCGGAAATTATTTTACTACTCCCTCCATCCTCATTATAATTGTCATTTAGATGTGAGCCTAGAGATTGAGAAGAGGTGGAAAGAGGTTGTTGCATATGAAATGAGGTGGAGAGAGACAGAGATAGAAGTGTGTTGAAAAGAAAGAAAGGTATCTCAAGAAGTGAGAATGTCAAGTATTTTGCAACGGAAGGAGTATTTAGTTTTTATTTTAAAATTATGTATCTTGTTTATTTTAAATTTAAAATTAATCAAATTTGAGCATTATTTTATTTCAAATTTCATAATTGTACAAAAAGGTGAACTAAAGTTTATTTCATATCAGGGATAAAAGTCTTTTTACCCTCCGCTTAACACCGTTAAGTGTCAAATCGATAGAAGGGCCATGGAAGAAAACAAAAAATAATTTTGTTCCTAATAGTGAAGTTCAAAATGACCAAGTAATGAAGCGTCATCTTTTTCGAGGCCAAAGAAAGAATTTTCTCTTTCTTTTTCCGAAACACCGTTTGCAAGTTGGCACACATTTATACGTGCGCACACCCTACTTCTATGAGCGTTATTGAGAGACTGAACCGGTTGATTTTGAGATTTACCAAATCACCACAAACTTCACGATGTTGATGGGACGTCTCTTGCCACAAAAATATAATTAGGTCAATTCTAGCACTGAAACCCGAATGGATTGGTCCACCACCAGAAATCTAAAAAGCTAAGCTACACTCTATTTGCATCTACACTAGTCATATTGAACCGGTGACACGAGGATTTTCAGTCCTCTGTACAAAATCACACATTCCTTTCCCTTTAGTTCCGTGTAAAGAAAATTAAACCCGACAACGCCACAAAAATGAAATGGCGAATAGTATCTTGTATATGGCTCCATTATAGAGGTCTTTTAGTTATTTCTGTCAAGATTGAACGGTGGCTTGAGAAGCAAATGTTGAAAAGGAGAGAACGAACCGTTTCCAAAATGAGTACCCCAGTACTCTGCAAAATAGTATTAGACATTAGCAACATCATTGTACATACATCTATAAAATTCATCATTTATACTGTAAGTTGATTTGTTTTCCCTTTCCTTGTGCACAATTGTAAGTCTAGCTGTTCTTTTTGTTATGTGTCGACCTTACTTATTTTGACATATATTTTTTATTTTTGGATATTCGATTGATTACTTTTATCTCCATGTAATTTTGTTGTTTGAATGCAGACTATGCAGTGATATTTGCGGCAAATGCGGGATTTTGAAACATGCTATGTAGACAACAGGGGCTAACATGTGCAGTAGCCAATGTTTGAAATCTTGAATCTTGTCTATTTAATATAAGTTCTTGTAATTTGTTCTAAAAGCACTAACGATTGTAATCCTGCTTATGTAATATAAGCTCTCGTGACATCCTCTAAAAAAAACCAACGAGGATATGTGCCCCCCCCCCCCCCCCCCCCCCTTCCCCTCAAAAATAAAAGGCAATCATTTTGCTCTGCTGGAATTTGCTTGAACCCATAAGGTTGGCATTTGTTCGAGGTATTTGTTCTTCTCGAAAACACAACTTTTCCAAATTTGATGTCAAAAATTGGGTTGGGTTGCAATTGAACTCAACGGAATGGAATTTTTTTCCCTAGGTTGCAAAACAAACTCTAGCAAAAAAACTCTTTCGTATTTGTTATTACTTTCTTCTTTTTCAGTTGATGACATTAAGATATTTTTAAGCTAAAAACTGGACTAAATAAGTTTTCAAAAACGTTAGCATAAATTATTTTCGTTGAGAAAAATAAAAATACACAAAATTCGAGATTGAAGGGACTTCAACATGGATGGATGGGTGTGTATATCCACATCTCCACTCAAAAAATAAAAAATCCACACCTCCACCTCTAACTAAATGGAGCAAGACGCCCGTCTCCTGCCTCAATTCTATCTACCGTTATACTGGAGTAGAATGGTTTCATATCTGTCAAGGTCAACTTTCAAAAGAAAGGAAGGGATAATATATCCAGCAAGGTCTCATCCAAGCTGAATCTCATACAATGTCGAAATCACCATGTCTATTGAAGTTAATTTTTTCCTATCAACAACCCTTTGTGCCTAGTTTGTTTTCATATCTGCCCTCGTCCTTAGTTTTGAAGATTTTTTTTTTTGGAAAAAAGAAATTTCGATGACTGGGCCTGCAGAACATCTATGTCAGTTGAACCATAGAACATTCGAACCCGGTTTGTGGAGCAAGCCCTTCAGTTAGAACGGCAGAGCACGGCGGCGGCTCCCTGTCTCGTCCCCCGCGCCGCCGCAGATGGCCGGATCAACCACGCCGGCAGCGCGCGCCCTCGTCATCTGCTGGCTGCCCCCACTCCTCGTCCTCTTCCTCCACGCGTAAGCCACGATTTTTTTCCATCACGCCTCCTCTGCTGAACTTCTCGGTGCCTTCCTGTTGCTCCCTGTGTCCGGCTGCGGAAAGTAGCTACGCAGCCTTTCTTGGCCCTAGAAATGTTAGATTTGCTACACCATGATGTTTGCATTGGAAGATCTGAGCAAGATTTAGGCCTAATCAAGTTGCCCACCCTTAATTTGAACCCATTGATGGTATCATGGACCAAGCTATGTGCAGTGATTCTCGAATCGAGATTGGATCTAGATATATCGAAGCAGCATTCATTTAGGGTGCTCGTAGAGGTGCATTGTAGCTGTAGAAAGGAACTGACTACGTTGTTAGATGCTTGTGCAAGCTGTGGTTGTGCTTTAATGGGATGGATAGGCTTGCAACTTGCAAGTGGTGTGTGAATTTTTGGTGTCATTGATTTAGGTGCTGGAGTTGTGGGGCTACGGAGAGGGAGAGGACGCTGGCTATGATCAAACCGGATGGTTTGTCAGGTAACTACACGGAGAAAATCAAGGAGGCCATCTTGGAGTCTGGATTCGATATCATCAAAGAGACCGTGGTCCGGCTTGACACGGAGAGGGCCTCTCTTTTCTATGCAGAGCATTCCGGGAGAAGCTTCTTTAATAGTTTAGTGAAGTATATGACGAGGTATGGTTTTGAAAAGACTTGTTTTAATGCTTCAGAAATTCTTTACTCAGTATATGCTCTAGTCATCTAGAATTCTAGATTCTATAAGACTATAACCTATACCATATTTTGCCGTGTATAATTTACACTTAATTCACTGTGATGATATCTCGTGGGGCTAGATACTTTTGAGTCCTTTCTGAACACTAAGTCATGAGATAAGGAGGTTTCTTTGTTTTTTCTTCTTGCTTCTTGGGTAACGCCCCAAAATATGATTTTTGTTCTGTGATATATTCACTTCTAGTTGATATTATTTTATTGCACTCGAATTTAAAAGTTATAAGCAATACTGAATAATTTTCTTTTAATTTTAATGGATAAATGAATGATGCAATGAAGGTGCACTCTTTAGGTTCTGACTTCATTTTTTGACCATTGAAGTTAGAATATTCGTACTAGGCATTCCTTGGTACATTTTCCACATTAGCATTTCATCGGTGAGCACTTTATAATATGATTAGCTGTGTTTGTGTTTATCTTCAGTGGTCCAGTTCTCGTTATGGTTCTGGAAAGGCCTGATGCGATCTCAAAGTGGCGAGCTTTGATAGGGCCGACTGATGCAAGAAAGGCTAAAACTTCTCACCCAAACAGGTTAAGAGTTGTGCTACTTTTGTTTAATTTGTCAATGATTACGACGAGACAATGTTTCCCAGGAATGAAATCATGCAACATCTGTCAAGAATCTATCAATTTTCTTATCATATCTCTGACAGTACCTAATAACCTGTTTATCATATCCTCACTTTTTGGCTACTACGTTTTTTCACGTTCCACCCGTTTTAGTCACTAACATTATGCTTTCTGTTTCAGCATTAGAGCAATGTGTGGATTGGACTCAGAGAAAAATTGTGTGCATGGTTCGGATTCACGAGAATCTGCGGCAAGGGAAATTTCATTTTTCTTTGGAGATCCTGGTTCTGGTTAGTTTATCTTGCTTTTTTCTTTGTTTCATAAATCGTGAAGACTATACTGTGAATTTTCTGAGTATAGTATTTGACAATGTAGAAAGGGTGGAACATGACGAGCTGTAGGCCGACTTGATAGTTTCACATCCAGAATCCCAAGAAATTTGCCTGAAGACTTAAGATGGTCGAGGGCTACCATGCCAAAACTTTTTACTGATCCATAACTCATATTGGTGACTGTGCTGACTACAGTGCAAAGAAATAGTTCTTAGAATGTACAATGATTCACTTGGTTTGGTCAGTCTTGTTTACCAAAAACTCTTACCTGGTAGTCCTTTACATTGTCCGCATAGAGCCCCGGCCTATCGATCTCAACAGGGTGGAAGACTGATGAGAACTGACAGTTTGCTCATTAGCGGGTGCTAAGTTCAGAAATTCATTCTGATGTAATTATCCGAAGTATGTGCGTATGGACGGACAACACTGTAATAGTATCCAGATTTGATGATTGCACTTTAAAATTCTCGAGGAAAACTTGTCATGTGATTTCGGTTGTTCTAGCAGGTCTTCCTCTTTGACGTTGAATTTATGGAATACAGTACTACGGTATCTGATTCATATCGTTATCCAATAGTAGTAGGGCATATTGTATTGGGAATGGACTAACATTTGAATCCGAATCAAATTTATGATTTGAAATAGACCTGATCAAAACCTACAATCTCTGCTCTGAAACGAGCACAGAAGTCGGCCACAAACCAATTCAAAAGATAAACTCTTTTTACCCTTTTGGGTACTCTTAACTCCAATTCGCCAAGTTCCATCCCAGATTGCCGAGTTTTGAAGCCTTCTCATGAGCACTGCTTCTGTTGCATTATGTGCTAATGGAAGCAGTAACTCAATTGGAAAGCATAAGCACTGCTTCTGTTGCATTATGTACCTTGCAGCTATACTGTGATTAACGGATCGATTTCCTGATTGAAATCTCAACAACTCAAAAAGGTTGCATTCAGTTTCAGTCACAAAGAACTATATAAACATATCATCTACCTCAAGCTTGTGGATCCATGATGAACTAGACTATTTGTTTACAGGAATCATAGCGCTGTCTGCAGCCTGCAGTACTGCTGTGCGGTTGCACTGCCTGAGTGTTTTCTCTATTCTGTCACCAGTAAAAATGAGGAGGGAAGTTCCTGTTTGACGAGGGTATGGCAATTGACGCTTTAGACTTTCGAGAGTGATTTGTTGCATATTTCTCTCCTATCATTCTTCAGCTTAGTGCCTATATTAGGTCGTTTGCCCTTTCCCCCTTTTCTTTCCCTTGTTGAAATGAATGTTGCTTTTCGGAAGAAATGAGCAGAATTCTTATCACAAAAATAGCAACCAGCAGCGTGCTTTGGTGAAACAGAGTTATCAGACGTCATTCGGACATCAAATCAGTTCATTTATATCTGACGCTGCCTGAAAGGCCAAAAGTTGATTGGGAAGCCACTTGCTGCCAGAGTGATTGGAGTCCAAGGCCACCACCTACGAAGTACAGAGAGCATAGTCCTAATCGGGAAGAAACGTGGTGTCAAAAACATTCTTGAAACGCAGACCATGGCGATGGGCGCAAACTCATCAGCTCGTTTTCCGGAGACGACAAAGGTAGACCCGGGTCCAGATCCTACGCCCGGGCCCGGCTGAATGAGAGATCGCCTCAGTTTCAGTGAGGAAAAAAGAAATACCATTTCAACTCGCATGCGTTTCAGAAACTCCGGAATGCCTGCGTGATTCTGAATCTAAAGGGATGCGAAGGAGGATAGCACGTGGAAGTATTGCAGGAGGCAAGCGTCCGGATTCAAGGCATGGCCAGGACATGGCCCTCTGATGATGAGGTGCTCTGCCTTCGTATCGCATGAAACCCTGCTTGTTATCTGGCGCTTGAATTCCGTGCCGATAGCATGTTACCAGATGAACGCATATTTTGCAGCTTATGCGTGCTGCTAAAGACACTGCAGGAATTCTGCGCCTTGTGGCCGTGTAGTGGAGTCTCTACTCAGCCATTCTGATCTCCGGTGGCCTTCTCAGGCAAGAACTCAGTTCTCTGTTACCTGAAACCTTCCTCGTTCCTACGATCCTCGACCATCGGGTTTCGTATCCAGAAGATATTGGCTTACGTGCACCAGGGAGAAGCAGATGTACATGAGCCAGACGTTTTCCAACGTATTTACGCGCAAGGAACCTACGATTTAATTGCTCGGTTTTTGACGTCACGATATCTTTTGATTTGACACATGTCCATTCAGGTTAATTCGGTTTTGCTTAAGACAAGGTAGTGGTTGTCCTCTTTGCTCCTTTTAGATATTCGGCTCACGTTTTTATTAAGCCTATTGATGGACGCCTGAATTTGTGACGAGTAGGCGACGAGCACGCGATGCTTGGATACAAGAACAGAGTAGCTAATTAATCAAACAACGCATATCCTTTCAATTTTTTTTTGCAGGAAATTTAACCCATATATTGATGATAGTTAGGACTAATAGGGGGATTACAGAAGAACGAATTTACTCTCACCTATTTGCCTGCTTTAAAATTGAAAGGAGGATGAGCAAAAAAAAAAAAAAAAAAAAAAAAGAAGAGCAAGAACAAGAAAGAATAGTCTTCTATATCTGCATGCAACTGATGGGTCCGCCATGGCTATCCCCACCACAGTTGTTGACTGATCGTTGCACCAAAGCCCTTTGGTGTCTGCATGCAGGAAGGAGAGTTGGTGTCACTCGATCGGCGCGGTGGTACCCAGCGACGGCGACGCCACCGCCACCGCCGCCCGGCCCCAAAGGCTTCAGTTCAGTCATGGCTGCTGGCTTCACCAGCACGGCCTGGTGCTGACCATGAACGGCGTGGCGAAGCAGGGATCCACGCCGATCCACGGCGCCGACGCGCCGGGCGGCGCCGGCGGGCCTGTCAGCGCCGCCATGTAGATCGCGGCGAGCCTGCGGACCGCGCGCCGGAGCCACCGTGCCGTCAGCCACCGCCGCAGGAGTCCCCGGGCGCGCGCCCCTCCCCTGTCTCTTCCACCGCCGCCGCCGAGCCGGACGACCTGGACCTTCCGGCGCTGGCGGCCCAGCCCGCGCCACCGCAGCCGGCGGCCCGGCTCGACGTTGCATGGCACGCCTCCCATCCCTTGGCCTGATCTGACACCTCTCTCTCTCGCTCTCCCCCTGGCCTGCTTATTCGATCGTCTATCCTCCGGCTCGTGTCTTTGGTTTGTCAAGCTCAGGCGCCTGTGGCCTGCGAGTACTGATATATGGAGGCCGGGCCGTGAACTCACATCCAAACGCATTTACAGGCGTGGCGCCACGAAATTTGCATGAGCAGGATGACGAGTGGGCCATAACACCATTCTTCTACTATGGTAATTTTTATTTTTGAACTGATATGGTAAACATATTGGCATAGTAAGTTTAGGAAGCTATAGCACTAATTAATTGGGCTAGCTCCAACCCCACCTTTGGTAGTTTAGCTACAAATAAAGCATGCTACGAAATGAGGTGCTATTCTAGGCATCATTTTTCCCGGGAGCCACAATTCCTCTTTTTCTTTTCTCTCCAAACAGCAGCTTCTAGCCAGCCAGCCATACCCCACCCATACGCATCTCTGGCGTGGCTGTAAGTTTCCTTCCCAGCCAAGAACTGTGAAACAGAAGGTGCAGTACTTCAGAAAATACGGAACTTGAATTTGGGCAATGCTGAAACGTTACACGTTGAGGCAGACATTTTTCTTTTCTTTTTTCAAAAACAGAAAGATAAACCATTGTTGGCTTGTTTCCAGAAGAGCCAGAAATTCTGAGGGCCATTTTCATTGTAGTTCTAGTTCCTTGCAAGTCATTCGTTACTTGAATCGGTAAGACTTTCTCGCATTGGTAAGGTTTTGCCATGAGTGGAGTCAACTACCGAAAGCAGCCAAACTTCAGTTACCCCCGGCTTCCGCGTCATGCAAGCGTTTCTGCTTCATCTTCTAGCGGCGGTGACGAGGGCCGGGCGGCATCATTGAAAGACAGCTAGTAGATATGCCTACGCCTATGCGGCTATGGCCGCCGCATCACACCACCTCCGCCGCGGTTCCTATCTCTAAATCTTTGACTCACCGGCCGGCCGGTCCCCGCCGCTGCATGCCCCGCTTTGGAAGGTTTCGCCGCCGCAAGATGCTGTACGTCGAACACTTGGCGTGCAGTTCATGCGCACCGTTTATGTCGTGTGGTTGTACTTGTACTGTGTGCGTCCCGGCGTGGTACTCGTGCTGGTGGCGCCTTGACTTGCCGTGAGCGATTGTTGGGTTGTGCTCTACACTTTGTACTTGATTCTGATCCCGGAAGATTTGCGTTTTGGTACCTCCAGGCTTCATCAGCAGTTGGGATGAGCAGTTCGATGCTGCATGTGCTGGTCTATCGAGATGTTATTGGCGAGTGATGCTCTTTGTTCTTTCTCGAGGACAGGTTGGGCTTGTGGTTGGCCAAGCACTGAAAGAGGGATCCACGACGTGAACTGAAACGAAGCCTGCCTTTTCTATTTCCATCGTTGGTTGTTACTCCTCGGAGACAATTTTTTTATTTCGTTCTGGTATAGTAAAGTTTTCTTCAATCTAAAGATCAGACAATTGCCTTGCCGATCCGCCATCGAAGACACGCTGCAGCGTGGCACTGTAAGGGCCCCTGAAGCAGAGCAATCACCGTCGCCACCGTTGTATCCGTTCGTCAACGGAAGGCAACAGCGCTCCTCTTGGCTGGTTTTCCTGCAGAAACAAGCATCGGAACCTGGAAAAGGTGGCCTCCTCTCCTCTGCGTCAGGCCCAGGTTTGGTTGCTTCCATGCGCCGTAAATGAAGGAGACCCCTATATCACCCGGCAGTTCTACATGCCACTTTTGTTTTGTCCGTGGCGCCAATTTCAGCTTCTTTTGTTTCAGTTTGGTGGGTTGTTTCCTCAATGGAAACTTGATGGAGTCAGCCTGTGCGGTGGCGTGGCTGCAACTTATGCACTGGTACGCATGCTACTTCATCCTCCGTCCTTTTTGGATGGATGATATTTCCGCCTTCTGCCATAGAGAAGCCGGCAAAGAAGCATCACCTTGCCCTCCGAGATCAAGCACCACAAACGGACGAGGGAGTATGCTGTATTAGGCTGCAGCAAAGATTCCCTACTGAGTACTTGAGCATCGTTGATTCATGGATGTAGCATGGTGAAGCTTAAAGCTCAATCTCAATGGATCACCACTAAACAAACAATTAAGTCTTAATTTCTACCTGCCTAGTAACATGCAGCATAATGACTCCTTACATTTTGGGTTCCCGTTAGTTTACACTAGCTTGTGCCCCTGCTACGACAACATTTGATATATATATGGCAAATCAAATAACCAAAAGGTGATATGTGTTTTTGTGATAAAGCATGATATCAGATAAATTTATGCTTCGGCGCAGAAAAGACACAAAAATACCATGTCACCCCAAGCTTCGTCCGTTTCAAGGCATAGAGCTTCATTGAGCCTCTTAATTCCCTATTTACGTACAAAACTTTCTCTTAAACTAGGTCACGGGGGCATGTGTCCCCTTTTTCTTCCCAAATACTTTTTTTTTTTTGCAAATGGTATAACATGCTGAGAAAATAAAACCACATTCTAAGTTCAATAGGGTGAACCACAAAAGGAAAGGAGAGGGAGAAAGAAGGAGAAAGAGAGATAGGAAAGAGCAACACTATAGGGGTACTATGGACGACGGCTGATAGAGACCTTTTATTGACATCAAGCTAACAGGGAGTCTCCAGCTCTTTGGTGCAAATAGTTGTAGTTTACTGAAATTTACTCAATTTATTAAGATCTATTTTTGGATAATGAGAAATGTCATAGCCTTTGCTTCAAACTGAAGCTAGAACCAAAGCGTTACAGAGTTCACAACACTTTTATTTGCATACAGGTAAAATAAAGATGTTTAATTAGTATTAGGCACATGTGGTGCAATTTTATCAATTATAATTGAATCTATGTATGAAACTATAAACTATTGTTAGATTAGGGTTACAACCTTGATAGTGAAAAATTATCCCGCAATCGTAAAAGCTACAATACATTTGTCGGGTACCCAAAACCAGGTACCCGCGATTACCCACATAACCTCGCAATCATACCGAAATGACCAAGGACTGGGCCAGAAGCCATGGATGTCTCCGCAGGCACCAAGGTCAAAGTCCAGCTCACGATGCGTGACACGGCCCGCAGCCGGGGAGGCCGCGCGGGCAAAGGAAGGCCCGATTCCTCGACCGACCTCCCGACCCCCGGGGGTCGGGAAAAAACTCCGCCTCGGCCGACCCCGGGCGTCCGACCCCAACCTCCGACCGAAAGGGTCGGACCACCGAAGTCTGAGTTTGGCCGGTGGAGCGCATTAAATGGGCCGCAAGTGGGCGTCCTTCGGCACTGTCCGAAGACGTGAACCGCAAGCCCCGCACATCCCGCAGGGACGGTTGACAGTGGTCAAGCCGCCTCGCCACGCGGTAACAGTGCGAGCCGAACAGGGTCGCACAGTGCTCAAACAGGACACGGACATCCCCGCCGCAGTTGAACTGTAGCAGCCGTCGCCGCCCACGCCCGGAGGAGAAGGCGTCAAGGACGGACGCGCCCTTCCCTGCTGAGCCGCCTACCTACATCGAGCTATTTACCAATTCTCTTACTTTCTTTTTTTTTCCTCCATCCTTGTAACAGTCAACTCTCCCTTGACAGATAAAAGGGAGAGCTTGACTCGCGGCTAGGGGACCGCATTCTTATTTTCTCATTCGCACACACACTCACTTTGGCCTTGCGACGCACGCAAGGACGAACTCCACGAACACTTAGAGACTTGGGCGCTTCTCCCTCTCTCGAAGAGCTTGTAACCCCTACTACGAGCAACGTGAACCAAACCAACTCACTGGACGTAGGGCTTCGATCGCCCGAACCAGCCTAATCCCTTGTGTCTTTCTCACCCTTTCCAATCAACCGCAGCGCGTAGTCTAAATTTACTCGTCGGCTAGATTTCTCAACGCCGACAGTTGGCGCGCCAGGTAGGGGACCTCTGCGCGTTACGGTTGCGATTCTCGCCGCCTTCGATGGTGGCTGCATCATCGACGAACGACGCTCTTGCCCACTCCGCTCTTCCCTCCGCACCAGGTCATCCGATTCGGAAGCCTGGAGTTCGAGGCCGACTACACCGGCCGCCTGCAGCTGACGCAGGACTACCCACCCCTCTTCGGGAGGGGACCCCTGACCATCCATCCCCGGCTAGCCCGGGACATGGACGGCACCGACTACGAGGTGCGCATGGAGGCGCACTTCGGTCTGGATCCGCGGCCCGACGAGTATCGCCACGTGCAGTATACGCTCGCCGCCGCGGCCCGCCAACTCCATGGCCAGCCGCCGTACCCACCAGAGGATGAGTTCTGGGGGCGCCTTCACGCTCTTCCCCCAGCGCTGCGGCGCATGATGGAGTGGCTTGACCAGCTAATCACCACCCATCTCACGCCCACGCCCCAAGCTGATGGGCGTCCTCGGGGGTGCGCCACGGTCCGACACCAACCGTCCCCGCGACCCACCGTCTCTGCAGGTGGCGCGGACACGGTCACCGCCCTCTGCGCTTGGGATGGTGATTGCGAACGCTGTTGTCCCCCGCGAACGGGGCCGCAGCGGTCTCCCATGCCGCATCGAGGCGTATCTTGGCTTGGAGCCACGTGTATCCGAGTGCCGGCGTGTTTTCTACGCGTTGGCAAACATTCTGGTGCAGCTCAAAGGATGGGGACATCTCCCGCCAGAATCCGACTTCTGGCGGCAGGGCGTCCCTCTGCCTCCCGGGCTCCGCAACGCCGCGGACCAGTTCGAGCGCGAGCTTGCCCGCCGCCTCCCGTCGGCGGCGTGGGCGGGCCCGCCCATGGCTGAAGCAATGCGACGCGACCCGGTTATTTCACCTCCTCTCCTCGCCGCGGCTGAGGGTTGGCCCGGGGCTCGCGCCCTTCGCCCCGACACCAGCGCCGACTCCGACTCCGATTCCGACCTCCTCGACGAATGCTTCAATCTCGGCGGCTACGACCCGGCACGAGAGTGCTGCATGGTCGGCAGCGCCGAGGGCCATGTCGAGGACTTGGAGGATGGTGGAGACGAGGAGAACGGCGACGAGAACGACGTCGACCCGGTGGGAGCCCAACCTCCACCGGTGCTCGTCGACCCGGCTGGGATTCAACACGTCCCTCAACAAGCCCCGTTGGCCCCGGCAGGCGCCGCGGGGGTGAGTTGTGACGTCGCCATGGCCGAGGCGAACGCCGCGGCTGCGCACGACCACGACGTCCGCCAGCTCCTCGCACGAGAGCGGGAGCTGCAGGAGCACGAACGACTCCTGAGACTGGAGCGCGAAGTCATCAAGCAAGAGCTGACGCAATGCCGGAACCAGGCGTAAGCCAGGGCCCGGCAAGTTCAGCAGCAGATCGTCGAAGACGCTGGAGGGGGCCTCCCACGCTTTCCGCGTGCAAGTCAGAACATTGCAGCGGCGACGGCTCTCCTGCGAAGGATGCAACCGCCGACGACCCCGGAGGAGCGGCACGAAGAAAGAACTCGAGAGCCTTCTCCGACTCGCGGCAGATCAGCAGGCCGAGAGCTCCCTGTCTCGATGACGGGGGCGTAGCTCCGGCGCACCCGCCACGAGTGACCGCGATGGTGAGGCCTCGGTTCAGCAGACCCCACCTGCGGGAGGACGGAACCTGCCGCCCATCCACCAGCGCATCGGCAACATCAAGGATGCTCGTGTGGTGCTCGAGGCGCGACGACGCGCACAAGGAAATGACCAGCAACGCCAGCCGGTCAACCATGGTTACTCCGCACGTCGCGGAGGTCGGTACGACCCCGAGGAGGACCGGAGCCCGAGCCTGCCGCCGGCGGGTCCCCGGGCATTTGGAGAAGACATCTTGCGCGCGCCGGTGCCCCAGCGGTACCGCGCGCCGGGCAACATCACCAAGTACTCCGGAGACTCGAATCCGGCCACGTGGCTGGAAGACTACCGGCTAGCCTGCCAAGCTGGTGGAGCGGATGACGACCTGTTCATCATCCGCAACCTGCCGCTCTACCTTGCCGACTCCACCCGCGCCTGGTTGCAGCACCTCCTGAGAGGATGCATCCAAGGCTGGGCGGATCTCAAGGAGATCTTCGAAGGGAACTTCCACGGTACGTACGAGCGACGCAGGAACTCCTGGGACCTCCGCAGCTGCAAACAGAAGCCTGACAAGTCCTTGCGAGAGTACATCCGGGTTTTCTCCAGGATGCGCAACTCCCTCCCCAACGTCGTCGACGCTGACGCCATCAGCGCGTTCCTGACCGGAACCAGAAACAAGTCGTTGGTCCACAAGTTTGGGCGCAAGTGCCCCTCGACCACCAAGGAACTGCTAGACATTGCCACAAGTCACGCCTCCGGGGAGGACGTGGTCGGAGCTCTCTTCGAGCGTCCGACTGGAAAGGCTAAGAGGACGGACGCTGCTGGCGCCGCGAGCCCGTCTATCCAGTTGGGAAAGAAGAAGAAGAAGAAGGGCAACCTCCTTCGGCAGGAGGCATCCCTCGTGGCGGCCGTCGAGCGCAAGCCCATTCCGAAGGCCACCAATGAGGCGATGCCCGACCACTTCGAGAAGCTACTTGAGGGACCGTGCCCAAACCATCCGTTCCTGGTCAAGCATTTGTACAAGGACTGCGACCTCATGCGCAAGTTCCTCGCCGGGACACCCAAGAGGCACGACGCGAAGTCGTCCGACCCCAAGGGGGGAGAAGGCGACAAGGAGCCCGACGGTCCATTCCCCGAGACCAACGCAGTCCTTATGATCTTCAGCGGACTGGATGCTTGCCTGCCCAAGCGCCGATAGAAGGTGGAGCGCCGGGAGGTGTACGCCGCGGAGCCGGCGGCCCCGGAGTTCTTCAAATGGTCAAACACTGCGGTCACCTTCGACCTCTCCGACCACCCCGACCGAGTCCATCGGCTGGGACGCTACCCGCTCGTCGTTGACCCCATCATTGCGTCGACAAGACTCACCAAGGTGCTCATGGACGGGGGTAGCGGCCTCAACATCCTGTACGCCGAGACCCTCGACGCCATGGGGATTGATCGCAAGAGAATCCGACCCACGGGGGCTCCATTCCACGGGATTGTCCCGGGAAAGCAAGTGGTGCCGCTCGGACAGATCGACCTGCCCGTCACCTCCGGCACGCCCGAGAACTTCCGCACGAAGACACTCACCTTCGAGGTGGCAGATTTCCCGAGCGCGTATCATGTCGTTCTGGGTTGGCCGTGCTACGCGAAGTTCATGGCCGTCCCAAACTACACTTATCTCAAGCTCAAGATGCCGGGGCCCAAAGGAGTCATCACCGTCAGCACCTCCATACAAAGGGCGTACGAGGTCGACCTCGAGAACTGCAACCTCGCCACCGTGCTGGCCCACAAAGAGGAGCTGCCGGCCGTCAATCAGGTGGAGGAGAGTGACGCGTCGGACACGAAGAAGACGACGGGCTCCTTAGACCCCGACCACGACACCAAGTCGATCCCGCTCAACCCTTCCGACCCCAACAGCAAGGTGGTGCTGATTGGGGCCAAGCTCTCCGACAAATAGGAAAGCGCGCACGCCGACTTCCTCCGCGCCAACCAGGACATATTCGCGTGGAAGCCTTCCGACATACCGGGCATTTCTCGGGAGGTCGCTGAGCACTCCCTCTGCATCAAGCCGGGCTCTCGATCCGTCAAGCAACATCTCCGCCGCTTCGACAAGGAAAAGCACAAGGCCATCGGTGAGGAAATAGCTAAACTCTTAGCAGTAGGCTTTATTAAGGAAGTGTATCACCCTGATTGGCTAGCTAATCCTGTACTTGTTCATAAGAAGAACGGTAAATGGAGAATGTGTGTTGACTATACGAATCTCAATAAGGCGTGCCCAAAGGATCCCTTTCCTTTGCCGCGCATCGACCAAATTGTAGACTCGACAGCGGGGTGCGAAACCCTCTATTTTCTCGACGCTTACTCGGGCTACCACCAAATCCCAATGAAAGAGTCGGATCAACTCACAACGTCCTTCATAACTCCCTTCGGTGCATACTGCTACGTCACCATGCCCTTCAGACTCAAAAATGCTAGGGCGACGTACCAGCGATGCATGACCAAATGCTTCGGAGACCTCATCGGCGAGGTCGTAGAGGCGTATGTTGACGACATCGTAGTCAAGTCCAAACACACCGACCAGCTAGTCTCCGACCTCGCCAAAGTCTTCGACAGACTAAGGGCGAACGGAGTCAAGCTGAACCCGGAGAAATGCGTCTTCGGCGTTCCCAAGGGCATGTTGCTCGGATTCTGCGTGTCCGAGCGGGGTATCGAGGCGAATCCCGACAAGATCGACGCCATCTTCAAGATGGGGCCAATCCAAAACGTCAAGGGAGTCCAGCGAGTCATGGGCTGCCTTGCGGCGCTGTGCCGATTCATCTCACGACTTGGCGAGCGAGGTTTACCTCTATATCGTCTCCTGAAAAAGTCCGACCACTTTGAATGGACAACGGAGGCTCAAACAGCGCTGGATGATCTCAAGTCCGCGCTCACCAAGCCACCTATCCTGACCGCCCTGACCCCGGGGGAGACGCTTTTGCTCTACATATCTGCCACGACACAGGTGGTGAGCACGGCGCTAGTCATGGAACGAAATGAACCCGGGCACGCGCTCAAGGTTCAACGGCCCGTGTACTTCATAAGCGAGGTCCTTTCCGACACCAAAACGCGCTGGATCCAGATCCAGAAAATGATCTACGCGGTCGTTATCACCAGGCGCAAGCTACGATATTACTTCGATGCCCACCATGTGGCCGTCGTGACCTCCTTTCCCCTGGGCAAAGTCCTCAGAAACAAGGAGTCATCTAACAAGATCGCAAAATGGGCGATCGAGCTCATGGGGCAAGACCTTGAGTTTGTCCCTCATACAGCGATCAAGTCCCACGCACTCACGGAGTTCATCGCCGAATGGACCGAGGTCCAGCTCCCAGCCGCTCCTGTCGATCGGGAGTGCAGGAAGATGTACTTCGACGGCCCCCTCACGAAAAAGGGAGCCGGATGAGGATGGGTACTCGTCTCGCCACTCAAAGTGCAGATGAAATACGCCCTCCGACTCAACTTCCCGGCCTCGCACAACGTCGCCGAATACGAGGCTCTGGTCAACGGCGTCAAAGCCGCGATCGAGCTCGGCGTCAAAAGGCTGGAGGTATTCGGGGATTCGCAACTCGTCGTGGACCAGCTCCGTAACGAATCGAACTGCGTTAACCCAAAGATGGCCGCGTACTGCGCTGAGGTCCGGCGTCTCAAGGAGAAGTTCGATGGCTTCGAGATTTCTCACTTGCCACGGTTGCAAAACGAGGCGGCCGACATTGTGGCCAAGCTAGCCTCAAATCAGGAGCCGGTCCCGTCCAGAATCTTCGCCAGCAACCTCAACAAACCCTCCATCAAGGAGTCGGCTGACTGACGAGAGGAGGACGGAATAGAGTCGGCCGACCCGAGCCAGGGTCCGACCTCTGCCCCGCCTCACGTCGAGTTGTACGATCGCGCGGCGTTCGTCATCGCTTCGATCGACGAGGACGAGGGGGGCCAGGGACCCGAGCCCGACCTCCCGCCAAATGACTGGACGCGGCCATACCTCGACTGCTTGCTAAGGGAACAACTCCCCGCAGACTCGACCGAAGCCAAGCGAATTGCCCGTCGAGCCAAGTCATTCGTCGTCGTGGGAGGCGAACTCTTCAAGAAGAGCCACTCCGGCGTCCAGCAGCGCTGCATACCACTCGACCACGGGAGCCAGCTGCTACGCGACATTCATGAGGGCGCTTGCGGGCATCACGTCGCCCCTCGCAGCCTAGTCGGCAACGCTTTCCGTCATGGCTTCTACTGGCCAACGGTGGTCAGTGACGCGGAGAAAATAGTGCGCGCCTGCGAAGGGTGTCAGTACTATGCCCGACAGACCCACTTGCCGGCACAGGCCCTGCAGACGATCCCCCTGACTTGGCCTTTTGCCGTCTGGGGGCTCGATCTAGTTGGCCCCCTGAAAAAAGCACCCGGGGGCTACACCCACCTGCTTTTGGCAGTTGATAAGTTCTCAAAGTGGATTGAGGCTCGACCCCTCACCACGATAAGATCGGCCCAAGCGGTGACCTTCTTCCGAGACATTGTCCATCAATTCGGGGTTCCCAACTCCATCATCACGGACAATGGTTCGCAGTTCACCGGCCAACAATTCTTGAAGTTCTGCGACGACCACAACATCAGGGTCGATTGGGCAGCCGTGGCACACCCCCGAACGAATGGGCAGGTCGAACGCGCTAACGGCATGGTCCTGCAAGGACTCAAGCCCAGAATCTTCAACAAATTGAAAGACTGTGCTGGCCGATGGGTGCAGGAGCTCCCCTCAGTGCTTTGGAGTTTGCGAACGACCCCAAGCCGCGCAGCCGGTCACACCCCTTTCTTCATGATCTATGGGGCCGAGGCAGTGTTGCCGACCGACCTCGAATATGGGGCTCCCAGAGTCCAAGCTTTCAGGGAGGAGAACAACAAGCGGTTCCTCGAAGACGCGCTTAACCAAATCGACGAGGATCTGGAGGTCGCGCTCCTGCACGCGACGAAGTACCAGAAAGCACTACGGCGATACCACGGACGACGAGTCCGCGGGCGAGCTTTCAGTGTGGGCGACCTCGTCCTCCGACTCGTGCAGACCAACAAGGATCGCCACATGTTTTCACCACCGTGGGAGGGGCCATTCATCGTCTCCGAAGTGCTCCGACCTGGCACCTACAAGCTGATGGACTGGGAAGGCCAGCAGATCAAGAACGAGTGGAACATCAAGCAGCTACATCGCTTCTACCCTTAACACTTTCCCCGCTCTTTTCCTTTTCCGTACGTGAAACAAGAATGCGTTTTTCCTTTCTTCTCACGCTGAGGGCAGCCGCAAGGTTCGACCCCCCACTCGGGTGTGGTGGCAACACCACGTGAGTCCCAAGTACAGGACAGCGACACCCCAGTGAGAACAACGCAATCTCGTTGGGGATCGAGTCCGACCCCCTGTACAAAGGATTCACGCTCCGACCCTGTTGACGTTTCTTACGCACAGAATTTATTTCAACTCCGCAAGCGCATGGAACACCATTGTAGCATTTTACCCAGGAGTATTCCAAAGGTATCGTATTTATAATTTTCCACAGGGAAGCATGCTAAGAATATCATGACTTAACAAGGAAACATCTATTATTTATAACTTGCAAACTATGCCAAAGCAGGGATACAGTTATGTGGTATGTGTGGTGTACTTAGGAGAAAGATCCATCATATAGATAACAAGGAGTTAGCATTTAGTTTGGGAGGACAGCGAGCAGAAGGTATCTTTTAGCCTAGGGGTTAGCATTTAGTTTATCCGATAGTCTACAACTATAGATTCATTCATGTGTATCGGGGCACATGCATTCCTTCAGTAGACAACCCGAGAATTAGGTCCGACTACTGACGACGCTACGTGCTATAATTAATACCCTACCATCTCGATAACCCGGATGTGGCGGATTGCAAAGGCCTGAACACGCCTGTCACACGTGTGGCTACCGTCCTCCGTGGGGTTACGGGCAAACCACGTATAGAATAATTCCTTGAACCATACAAGCAACTATCCTAGATAACTTACTCTTCCTGGCGAGAGCAAGCCAACCATACATGATAAAATCTATGTGAATTGTGTAAGCATATGGTGGTGCAAACAACTCATGCAGATAAATCTACCATGCACAGACGTGGAACCCACACAAGAAATTCTCTATATATATACTAAAAGGAAAACTAAATTAAATAAATAAGAAAATAATTATGTTAAAGAATATCTAATAAAAGAAAAGATACAAGAGAACTTTACCGACTTCCGAAGAAAACTCCGGAACTCCGAGCGAAGCTCTCACTTCTACTCTAACTCCCATAACTAAAATACTAATCATATTGTAAACTACACAAGTGGAATGCTTCTTCCATGAGGTACATCTTGGAGTGAGGGAGGGGTCCTCTATTTATAGTGTGGAGGTGCCTTGAGAGAGTGGAGAAGGTCCCCTACATGCTTGGAGCATTTCGTGGAATATTTCTTTCTTGCCGACGTCTCCTGAGTTGCCCCGCCCGTCAAGTAGCTTGCCACCGACTCTGGAACCGACTGGAGGAAGATTGGGCCCATTGGAGTTTAGCCCAGGCCGGCCGGCCAGCCGGCCATCTTTTTCCTGTGTTTCGTCAAATCTTCTGCGGGCGTAACTTCTGCTCCTCAACTCCGAATTGGGTGATTCAAAAGTCCATTTTGACTATCTCGGTGAGGGCTTTGACATGGAGGGCTTAATTCTCTGGTTTGAATAATTGATTTTCATGTCACTCCTTGTTTCTTGCTTTGAGTGTTGCCGAGATGTCGGAGCCGGGTCTTGTGCTTTTGCATACTTGATATTTCTCTATGAGTATAAGCACATTTGCACCAATATTCCTTTGTACCTTGCAAAACAAGGTTACATCAAAAACTTGTGGAATTCTATTAGTTAAATGCATAAAATATTGGTGCATGCCTTTTATTTACCAGTAAGTGGACGGTAAATTCATGGTTTTTACACCGTCAACAGACCCCTTAGCGCACACGTTGTTGCTTTGAGATGACGAGTAAGGATTGCGGCCTCGGGTCCGACTGCCCGGTTCAAAGGCACCTGACGCCCCAGCGGCTAAGGACGGCCTAAACCAGCAGTGTAGTCTTCGAACCAAAATCCTAACACTTGAAGTCAAAAAAGTAACAACCGTGGTGCGAATGAGGGATAAAACGAAAAACAACTTAAAAAACATCCATCACACGTTCTTAACGTTTACAGTTATTGTCCATTATGAAATAAAAGAGGCAAAAAGACAAAAGGGCCCTCGGGGGCTCAATCAAGCTAACTAATCTCCACCTTCCTCCTCCTCAGCCGACGCGGTGGGACGCGGAAGGAACTCCTCTTTGTACATCTCTAAGAGGCGCTGAGCATGGGGACGAACCTCCTCCTCGAGCGATGTCCGCACCTCGGGGGAGGTTCCCTCAACAAATCCTTGACTCATGCGGTCCACCCCGACCTCGACGTCATAATGAGAGCGGACGCCAGTGAAGGTCAGGCGGATTCCGGTCCCCATTGCCTTCTTTTCCAAAGCTCTCACGTGGACCGGCAGGTCAAGCACCTGTCGCGCAGATTCGACGGGGTCGTCGGTCACCTCCATCCCTAATTGATTGCATGAGTGAATGAAAGCAAGCCTCAGGTTGTCAAGCTGGCCCACCGTTGCCTGTGACTCCATCAGTTCCTTTTCAAGGCCTAGAACAACAAAGGTCGCAAATGAGGAACAAGATCCGAACTCAAAAGAAGACAGAAGTAAGTAGAAGCCACTTACTCTCATTCTGATCACGGAGCATGGTCAACTCGCGAGAGAGATTGTTGGAGGCGGTCTCGGCGACCCCCTTCAGCTCTTGCTCCACTCCGGCCTTACCCACGAAGGTCCTAGCCAGCTTCTCGGCTTTCCTCGCCTTCTTCCGCGAATCCCGCGCCAGCCACTCGGCATCTTCAACACTCTTTTGCAATACGGCTACCTGCCTGAGAAGCTCGGCGTGGTCTGCCTCGGCAGCGGCAACTCGCTGGGTGGCGACGGCAATCTCGGAGGGCTGCCAACGCAGCTGCTCCTCCTGGGATTGCAGGCGTTCGGACTTCGATTGACTATCCGTTAGTACAGCCTGCGCTCAAACACAAGAAGAATGAACTGGTTAACAGTCAAAGAACAGGCACACGAAAAAACAAGATGCCAGAAGGAGGGTTGGGTGGTCGTGTTCATGCCTCGAAGGGAGACCTTACCGCTCCCAAGGTGCCAAGGGCCGCTTCCAGGGCATCACGAGCGAAATCCGACCCCTGACGCACGAGCTCGAGCCGACTGCCTAACCAGTCCAACGCCTCTTTCTCGACCGAGTTCTGGACAAGAAAGGAGCCACCTCCTGTACCAATCCTGAAGTCGGGCCCCCAGTCTGGCCGGACCAACGATAACTCCGGCCGTTCGCCACAAGCCGCGACCCGGTCATCATGCGCGTTTCAACAGCCGTCTCGACAACAGCGCACTCGGCCGGACCTCCGGGATCTGTCGGCGGGCCAGCCCTGCTCCCGCTCCAACGAAGGATGGGCCGCCGACACCTTCAACTCCGGCGCGGCCGACTTAAGGCCGTCAGACGCCGCCGCCGACTCCGCAGCGATGGTATCATTCGGATCAACATCCTCCAGACCGCTGGCTGCTGATGACAGAGCGCGAGGGTCGACCGTCCCTTCCCCTAAGCCGAACGAAGGGGACGGGGTTGCCTCATCCTCTCCAAGCTCAGGCGCGGGATCATCGGCGGGATCGTCCTCGAGCAGGAGCGCGTCCCACGTCTCCTCCGAAAGGCCGCCGGGACCAAACGCACCATCAGCGCCCTCCGAAGCAACAGGCCCCCCCCGGCGGACCGCCACTGCTCCCCCCTCGTTCGAAACGAACGCGGACCACACCCTCGTTGGTCGGGGTCCTCGGGCAGAGGCGACTGGGAAGGTGCACGCACCAAACCTGCCTGTCAGAAAGGAAAAAGAGGGCGTCAGCACCGTGTCCGAGTCCGGAAAACACCAAGGAGTATGGTGGGACAACCCCCGTAGGGGGAACTTACATAGCTGGGAACGCCCGGCGACGGAAGAGCTCGAGGATGACCGCGGATGGGATATTCGAAGTCCACATGACAGAGAGATGATTGCCTGCATGCCTCCGCGGGGCGGGCTCCGACCTCCGAAAAGCTCAACGCCACGCCGGAGACTAGGGCAGTCCCCTCCCTGTTGGCCTCCGGGGTCATCTCCCACAGTCGGAGGGAACGCCTCATCAGAGGAAGAACACGGGCAACGTGAAAATGGCCGGTGACCCCGGTCCACGACACCCCGGAAGCACGCAGCCCTCGGACAGCATTGATCAAGGGTCGGATGTACGCCGTGTCAATGCTCTCAAGGTCCCTCTGCCACGAGGGCACCGCCGTTTCGACATACCGACCGGTAAAAGGCAGAAGCAACCCTTCGGGGTCGTTCCGAAGATAAAAGCAATTCGGGCGCCACCTGACATTGCCGGACGCCGGAGCCAACCGGATGTAATTCTGCGCCTTGTTCTGCTGAAGACGAATGCTCGCGCACCCAAGAGGCACGTCCATTGGCGGTCTTCCCCTCTCAATGAGGCGGCAGTGTCGCACCCGGAAGAAATACTTCCAGAGGTCGAAATGAGGATCAATCCCCAAATAAGCTTCGCACATGGCGACGAAGCCAGCGACATGGCCAATCGACTCAGGATCGAGGTGTTGAAGCTTAATCTGGTAATAATGGAGGAGGCCGCGGAAAAAGGGGTGCGCCGGCATCCCGAATCTGCGACTATGGAAATTAGAGATGGATAAAACATACCCGTCAGGCGGCTCCGGTACACGATCGCCCTCCGGGATGATACACTCCAGGAAAGTGCCGTTGGGCTTCAGAAGCCCTCTGGCCACGAGGCCACTCATGGCTCCTGCCCCAATCACCTGAGCCGGCCAGGGAGCCCTTGCGGTCGCCATGGATTCGGGCCGTCAGAGAAAGGGAGACGGCGACGAGAGCGCCGCATCAAGAACGAAGTAGAGTAAGAAATCACCTGGCAACGAATTCGGTGGGAAAGGTGACAGCGGAGTGCGGCGCAAAAGGAGCGCGGCGAACCGCGGCGGAGGGGAAAGCAGTTTGTGAGAGATTCGTAGCGGATTGCGGCGGATTGGAACGGAAGGCGCAACTGTAGCGCGAAGAATGGGGGAAAATGGTGAGTGCGGGAAGGCGCAAAGCCAGGTACGGCCTGCTCTCATTTATAGCCCCTGAACCGCCGCGGCGTCCCACGACCCGTCGCGTCTCTTCAAATTTCCGCCTCGTGCGTCGTGTTTGTTGTCCTCTTTCTCTTCTACCTTCTCGCAGAAGCCAGGGCAACCCACACATCACCGAATCGGCGCTCCAAGATTCGCGCCCATCGAACGGCCACGGAGGCGTCCCTTTGGCTCCACAGAGCGTAGCGGGCCTAACTGGTCAGGAAAGCCAGATACGGCCCACAGGTAAAGTTGGCTACGGGCTAAAAACGCCCCGACAGCCCATTTCCAGCCCAAGAGTGCGAAGACTGGCCCTCCAAGAGGTTCGACAGTCGCTCTGGGCAACATGAGAGTAAGGGGCGACCAAAGAGAGGTCCCAGCGGCTAGTACCCGGACGCGTGGAGCGTCACGGGCCTCTGTCGGTTGCGTCCGAGTCCTGATGGAGAGTCGGACCAAGGTTTTCCCATCGAGGGGAGGCTACGAAGCCCCCGAGACCTGATCGAAAGGACTCGGGAACTAGTTGGACTGACCCCACGGATCATATGAAGTCGACCCCAGCTGGTCTCAATTGGGTCCCCGCTAACGGCAAGCCAGGGCTTCACTCGAACTCACCCGCTAGCAACTCGACCGGGCACCCTGCCGTCGGACCATCGAGGAACGGACAGGATGGCTCAGCACCCCTGTCACAACGCAGTGATACGCGGGGGAAGACGAACAAAAGACGAAACGACCCTCTGCTAGACCCTGTAACGAACGGGGACTCGGGGGCTCGCATTCGCAAGTCGGGCCAACAGCGTGGCCTCGGATAGTAAAGAGGGAACCTTCTTATTTCACAAAACACGCAAAAATGCAAATGACCCCCAAACACCTAATAGTGATTGAGGGGGGAAGGATCCCCTTTACGAAATACAAACGAACTTGCCCTCGGGACCACGCGCCACGGAGACCACCACCAGCTCGCGGAAGTCGAAGAGCTGGTCTCTTCCGCGGCTCACAAGTGGTCCGCCGTCCCAAGGACGGAGCCGACCCCGCGACGGTCGTCTCGGGTGCAATTCCTGATCCGGCCCTCATTCTTCCACAATATGGAGGAACAAGGGCTCGGGTTGCGCAGGACTCGACCTCGAGGGTGACCAGAGCGGGCGCCGTCGCTCCTAGCAGCCTCGGGTACGAGTCCAGGTCCGGCTTGCCTCGCCTCTCATGAGGATAGGACGACAGGCCGGGGAAGGTTTGCCTCGACGGTGAGCAATCCCACCGCTGCCCGCATCACCCGAGGCATCGCCGACGGCCCCGAGAGAGGTGCGGATCGGGGGCTCGACCCCGAGGAACAGCATCGCAGGAGGGATAGCGTCGAACAAGGCAAGCGTCTCGAGCCAAACGAGGGCGAACCATGCCTCCACCAGAAATGGAGGCCGTGGGGAGAGCCATGTATGAGAGAACGCGCTCTCTGAAGCGGCCCGCCCGAAGCAAACGCCGCAAACTCACCACTCGGCCATCAGCCATGGCGAAGCACGGTGAGAGCAAGCGGGGGAAATCGCTCCATTTATAGGAAGGCGGCGAGGATGGCTGGGGATGGAGAGAGCGTAAAAAGGCGTGAAAGCTTGGAACATGGATCACGGGCTGCGAAAGCCTGTCAGGATTCCCGGGCCCTTACAGGCCCTCCTAAAAGAAGAGAAAGGCGCGAAGCCACACGCAGCAAACAGAACCATCGTGACCAATTCCTCGTCGAGACATTGACGCACCTGCCCGGACGGACGCAAGTAGAAACGTCCGACTCAAAAGCCTGAATACGAGTAAACCACTCCCATCCAGGCTCGGGGGCTACACCCGGTGGGTGCGCTCGCGCGCACCCACCTGATACCTGCTCAACGGCCGGGCCGAGGGCGGAAATCGACGGAAGCGAGGGGGAGCCCCGCGCACAACGCCAAAGCGTTCCGCGCAGGACTCGGGGGCTACTGTCGGGTACCCAAAACCAGGTACCTGCGATTACCCACATAACCTCGCAATCATACCGAAATGACCAAGGACTGGGCCAGAAGCCGTGGATGTCTCCGCAGGCACCAAGGTCAAAGCCCAACCCACGACGCGTGACACGGCCCGCAGCCGGGGAGGCCGCGCGGGCAAAGGAAGGCCCGATTCCTCGACCGACCTCCCGACCCCCGGGGGCCGGGAAAAAACTCCGCTTCGGCCGACCCCCGGCGCCCGACCCCAGCCTCCGACCGAAGGGGTCGGACCACCGAAGTCGGAGCTTGGCCGGTGGAGCGCATTAAATGGGCCGCAAGTGGGCGTCCTTCGGCACTGTCCGAAGACGTGAACCGCAAGCCCCGCACATCCCGCAGGGACGGTTGACAGTGGTCAAGCCGCCTCGCCACGCGGTAACAGTGCGAGCCGTATACGAACAGGGTCACACAGTGCTCAAACAGGACACGGACATCCCCGCCGCAGTTGAACTGTAGCAGCCGTCAACGCCCACGCCTGGAGGAGAAGGTGTCGAGGACGGACGCGCCCTTCCCTGCTGAGCCGCCTACCTACATCGAGCTATTTACCAATTCTCTTACTTTCTTTTTCTTTTTTCCTCCATCCTTGTAACAGTCAAGTCTCCCTTGACAGATAAAAGGGAGAGCTTGACTCGCGGCTGGGGGACCGCATTCTCATTTTCTCATTCGCACACACACTCACTTTGGCCTTGCGACGCACGCAAGGACGAACTCCACGAACACTTACAGACTTGGGAGCTTCTCCCTTTCTCGAAGAGCTTGTAACCCCTACTACGAGCAACACGAACCAAACCTACTCACTGGACGTAGGGCTTCGACCTGCCCGAACCAGTCTAATCCCTTGTGTCTTTCTCACCCTTTCCAATCAACCGCAGCGCGTAGTCTAAATTTACTCGTCGGTCAGATTTCTCAACACCGACAACATTCGTAAATAAGTTGATGGGCGGCCATATAAGAGACATTCAATCAGCCACCCAATAACAAAAAACCCAAAAGTAAAAGGCCAACACATTTTTCAAATGTCAAGATATTATCCAGCACCAATTTCATTGCTAAATCTCCATGCACGATTGGTTTATGTTTGCGTAGTTTTAAATTAATATCATATGCCAGTTGCATCATGTTTTCACCTCTTCGTACATTTAGCTTATTAATGGTTAGTACAATCCTCGAGAAGGCAACATCTTCTCAAAATGGCATAATAACTACAACAAGAGTGTTAGAAATTACCATGTGCTTGGGGGTGCGATCACGCAATGAAACTACAAGTAAAGAGTGGATTCTTTTGTGGTTGTAATGTATTCTTGCAGAGGAGCATCTACTCAGTTGGTTTCCTGGCTGTTTTTCCAGGGAATCGAACTGGATTCAAACCCCGCTGCCGCACCAAGTCGAGCTCAGGCTTGCCTTCTTGCTGTGCGTTGTGGCTTCCTGGGCTTGCCGCTTTGTGCGTGTGCCGGAGCACGGCCCAATAGGCTTCGGTGAGTCTTTTCTTTTTAATGAAAATCCAAAAGGACGTCGGACGGTCTCGGACCTCTGGTTAGGCTAATTTCAAGGGCATCCCGTATTGGAACCATCTCATCATCCTATCCTAGCTAGGCCTATTTCTTTGTCTATTGATGAAAGAAGTTCATTTAAATTAGCATCGGAAAAAAATGTTATTTGATTATCATGAAATCGGCAATCATACTACACAACTCTTTTTAAAAAAATAAATTATTTTTTAAAATTTTCACTAAATCTAAAACATTCAGTAAAATTACAAAACCACGCCCACCTACATCTCAGAGGATTTTTATATATACCTACAAGAAATTTTGTTTTATCCTAACATGTGCAAGGGTCCACGTATTTTCATCTACTCAAGCATATGAGACATGTCGTTCAGTTAATTAAAGGTAATAGGAGGAACGCATGGACAGAGACTAAAACCAAATTTTCTTAGATAGTTATATGAAAATGCTCCTTCGCAAAAAAAAAATGTTATAGGAAAATCCCACCGGCACGCATGTGGGTGTTTGTAATTTTTACAAGAATCTTACTACAAGAATTTCTGACAGAGGAAGTATGTGGTCAGCTTTGGCTCGGAGAGTTGGGTCAACGGCAGACACATTTTAATCAGAAGTTGAGGTATACCGAGCGAGCCATGCGACACAGTTCTGATCGAATCGGAGCAAGTCAGATGCCACTGCTAATAAACCCTCGTACATCAAACGCCTCTTGTTAATGAGAGCAATTGTAACGGCAAAACTTCGATGACACTGTTTCACCGCACGCATGAACACCCCGCGCCGCGGGGCGAGCCAGGGAGAAGGCGACGACACAAACGCTCCCGCTTCTTTCCTCAGAACGGAGAGGCGCGCGCCACCTGCCACGCCGGCCTCGGCGACCACTCCGCCTCGGCATCGGCCGCACGCCGCAGCTGCCGCGCGCGCACGGCCAGGTACGCGACGAACACCACCTGCATTGCGATGGCCACGGCGACGAGCGCGAGCCCGACCTTCTGGCCCATGTTGAGCCGCCGGTGCCACGGCAACGACGACGTGTCCGGCGGAGGAGCCGCGCGAGGACTGTGCGCTCCGCGGTGTCGCTCCGGCGGCGGCGGCGGCGTGGCGCCGGCGCCAGTAGCGGGCGTGGCCTGCTGCCGCGGAGCCGGCGGCGGCGAGCGGAGCGGCGCCAGCGCGGGAGCCGCGGACGGGGACGGCACCGTCGGCGACGCCGCGGCCGCGTCGGAGAGGGGGCACGACGAGAGGAGGAGCGAGACGACGAGGATGGCTGCTGCGGCGAGGGTCGTCGTCGCGGCGCGGAGGCCCGTGGCAGGGCCCCTCCGAGGCGCCATGGGAGAGGAACCTGAACCGGGGCATCGGCTCGGGCTGGGGGGCTCTGGAGGTTTGTAGCGGGACGGGGATGGAGTTATTAGCCTGTGGTGTGTGGCGGCGCCGGATTGGCGAGGGGGTGGCGCCGCGCTGTGCTGGTCCGGGGAACGAATGGCGGGTAGTGTGAACCGCCTGGCCGTCCTCCCTGTCCTGATGACGATTTGCCCTGTCCTAGTGGGTGCTTCCAACGCCCAAAATTATGGCGGGAATGACGCTGCAACCTGTTCACAGTGCACTATTTTGGGTTTGGACGCTGTTCAGGACAATAAATCGTTGGTGCACATCTGTTATCCATGCAACAATAAATGAAAGGTACAAGGCATTCAATCAAATTGTGAACACTCAATTATCCCCTGTGTTCTATTTTGTCCTAGACAGGCCTAGCTACATATTAAGAGATAAGCAAATGAAAGATACAAGGCATTCAATCAAATTGTGAACACTCAGTTTCCCTGTGTTATGTATTTTGTCCTTGACAGGCCTAGCTACATACTGATAAGATTACGAAAGTATCATTGGGAGATAATAGAAACTTTTACACATAACGTAGCCTTGCCTAGAACATTTGACACCCGTCTACACGATCATCAATCCCAGGAAAGACCTGTTTCCAGCTGCAAGCATGAATTACCAAATATACTTGTCATCCCAGTGCTGCTTTCTGTCAAAGGAGGTGGACACATTTCTCTTTCTGGCTCCATCTGCAAATCATCAAATATATCTGCCATACCAAAGTTACTTTCTGTCAAAGGCTTCTTGTTCCACAAGTGAAGAGTCGTAACTATAGTCACAATTTTCACCCAGTCGTTGACGGGGACGGGGACTTTCCTGTGATGGGCCATTCTCCAAAGCTTCGTCATGGTGAGAAATATCATCTGAAAGAATAGTATAATAAGGTAATTATAGTATGAAGTTTTTACTAGACTGCTGGCAATCAAGGATATATAAAATAAGGTAGCCTTGTTTTCATTCTGATAACATCCCTCAGCAAGTACGAGCCAGAACAAGATTCCCTGGTGGCTGGCTTGCTTTCAGAACTACAGAATTCCATATATCCACTAGCATTTTTTTTTTCCAACTGGCATGAATTATAATTTGTTGACTTTAGCTGCAACAAGAACCAAGCTGAAGAATTCCGTATCCTCTGTTCTTCTTGGATCCAATTCCCCTTGTTAAGATTAACATGTGGTAATTTATCATCGGACAGCTACTCTATATTACACAAAAATATTCATTGGCTTAGCTCCTCTGCTTTGTCAATTCATTTGGCAGAAGAATACTTAATCCAAAGTTGTACTTCATAAATGGCTGGTTCATTTTTACGAAGATGATGGGTGTGCCATTGGTATCCTAAGATTGATATGTGTGGTTTTGCAAGATTGGGTTTGAAAGAAACATCTTATGTTTAGCAAAAGCTATCTGAATGTTCATAACTCGAAAGACCAAAACATCTTGCTTCTATAAAATCCAAATGTGCATGTTATGAAAGATCTGGAAAGGATCGGAGCATCTTGCCAAGATGCATGCTTAGCATGAATACCAAGTTATTCTGAAACAGTTCAATAAATAAATTTCATAAACAATCGAAAACATCATTTGAGGTTCCCACAAGAAAAATTCACAAGGAAATAATAAAGATTAATTTATTTGTGATGAAAAAGCAACTTGTGCAGAAAATGCTAATCGTTGGATGTTGTCAAATAATGCAAACTGACAAGGTACTTGCAGTGATCCATATGCTAACGATGAAACTTTGTTGACAAAATGTAGGAAGTTGTTGGATCGAACATCCCGTCAGGTAACACCGTTCCCTTGTATCCAGCCATCACTCCATGTCTACGAAACAAGAAACACAACATAAATGAAAATCAACTTTACTGAAACTTATTTTATTTGTTATATATCAAAGCAAAAATAGCATAAAATCAGCATAGTGATTACCTTCTGAGTCTCATTATGTTTTTCACAGAAGTGTATTTACCACTGAATTCTGGACCAACAATGTCATATAGAGAGTTGAAGAGAATTGTTGCATTCATCTCAGGGATGCACTGCACTGGGAGTAACATTGAGGATACTGGTCCATCTGAGATGATCATTTTGTCGTCGTCATCATCTGTCTCCTCCTGCATCCAGTGAAGAACAAAATCAAAACCAATAACAGGATCAAACCTATTCAGCCTGCATCCAACGAAGAACAAGATAAAACCAATTCATGAGCAGCAAAAAAAAAAAAAAAAAAAAGATAACCCCGACGATGGCACTGGCATTCGGCGCTGGCCAGACGCCGATGCCGCAACTTTCCTCGGGGGAGCCACTACACGAGTTACTCCTTTCGAGTTCTCGTGCCTCTTCTGAGCCGTCTCCGCATCCCTCGCGTTTTCAACCCGCTTGCATCCCCCCCCAGGACGCGCAGTATGGTGCTAATAAAATTTACTTCTAATAATTCCGCACCTGCTCTGTTCGATGACCGCGGGACTCCGCCAGGCGCAGCGGCCAGGAAGCGAGGACCGGAGGCTGGAGGCGGGTTCCTCGCCGTCTCTGAAACGCTGGCCACCGCGCCGAGTCTGAAACGCTGGCCGCCGATACGGGGGGGGGAAGCGACGAGGCGTATCTAACGAATCTGAAACGCCAGTGGACACGGATACGGCTCTGATACGGCAGGCATCGGGATTCATCCCTTCCGCCCACCGCAACACGCGGCCTCCTTCCGCCCACCCCCCCGTCTGCTTCTTAGTTTTTTTCAGGCGGGCCCCTCTTGGGCTGATTTCAGTTCAAAATCTTCAGCCCAGCTATCTTATGATTTGGCCCATGTTTCCGTTTTGATGTCGGGAAAGTACGAGCCAGGCTGCTGTAGTCTGTCTGTAGCTAACTAGCTACGTAGCACGTTTGCTTTCCTTTACTTTTTGCTGGTTCGCATCTTCTTTTTTCTTACCTTATTATTTCCTTATTTTCTTGATTATTGTTTATTTATTTTTTTCCTCAGTAGATGCTTTTCATATTATTTTTTCTCTTTATTTTTATTTGTTTGCTTGAAATAATGAAACAATACAAATGGTCTAGTGGAACAACACACATAAAATACTGGAACAATGTTAGTATACTATCGGAACAACATTCTTATGCTGTTAAAACATAATACACGACCTAGTGGAACATTATGACAATTTAATGGAACATCTATTTTAAATTTGTGGAACATCATACCAATTATTCAAGCAACTACTTTAGATTGTTTTACCCATTACGAAAAGTTGTTCCAGGTGCTATTTTTCAATTGCTCCAGTTGTTTTTTTAATTGTTTCAGGCCATTTTTCAAATTGTTCCAAGTGCCTTTCCAATTGTTTGAGCAACATTTTCGAATTGTTCGATGCCATATTTTTTTAATTGTCATGCTTGATGAATGAGTATTTAAACAGAGTCAAATGTTTCAGCAGTTGAAATGAATTGTTCCAGACATGTAAATCAATTGTTTCAGCTGTTGAGACTAATTGTTCCCGTTGTTGAGATGAATTGTTCCAGATGAAGAACTTTGTTCCAAGCGGAAAAACAAAATTGTTCTGGGTGAAGCTAATAAATGTTCCAGACAAAGGAAAGAAATGTTCCAAGTCAAGAAAAAAATTGTTCCAGGCTGATGAAGAAAATGTTCCAGGACGCTTGCCTTTCTAGATCGAGACCAAAGATTGAAAGAATCATACATGCGTGCATGGCTGCAAAATTCTCTTGGCTAGAGACGCGCTAGTGTCGGCCAGATCCTATTCCTTGTTGTCTAAAAAAAATCATGTTCTTTGTTCGTCGCAGAAGCAGAACTCCATTCTTCTCAAATCAATTTGATTGATTTGTCATCCAAATACAATTAACGATAGTTAAACGTAAGTAGGATACGTATTGTTCAATTCCTCGCGGCCAGGCTTCACAATTGCATTGTAGCAGCAGCAAGTGGGCGGGTCGCCATGGATTGCTCCATGACGAGCAGTGTGCTATCAACGAACTACAAGGCGATCCCTGATTGACCGGAGCCTGGGCAACGAAGCGTAGGGGTGGCAGAGCAGGGCGCGGCTGGAGGCAGCAGGACGGGGCGCCGAGCGCGAGAGGCGAAGCGGGAGCGACGACGCCAGGTGCAGAGCCAAGGCTGGGGAAGGAAGACGAGAAGTGTTGGGCGTTCGGGACTTGTTGGACCCAATTAAGCCCAGCACGCGCGCGGGGGGTGGGCGGAGGGGGAATTCGTGTTGACGTGGTCGGAAGCGATGCGCTCCCGGCAGGCATACGTATCTGTAGCATATCCAGAGTCCAGACGTCCTGCGCCAAAACTGGAGACGGCCCACCACGCTGTTTCTATGGGCCGAATTAGCCCATTAAGGGCATAAACCCTGCTCCTGCAATTGGCGAGCACACAGCGGCGGTGACGCCGCCAACCACGCCGGCGCCGTGGCGCCGAATCGCCGTTGGCCGACGTCGACGCCCTCCCGGTTGACGTGGCCGCACCCTTAGGAGTGAGTATGACGGCTGCTCATCTCTCGACGACGCGCTGCTTGACGATCTGAGGATCGATGAACGACGACGCCGGACGCCCGGGCCGACGATATCCTGACGACGCCTGCTGGACATAAGTTAAATTTGACTTCCTGCTTCAGATAGTTCCTTAGAAAAACGAGATAACTGGATCCAAAGTTTCAGTTTATTAATCAACGGTTCAAATCTTTGAATTGAAGGTGCACTATAAAAAGGGCTGACTATATGCTACTAGTTTCAAAAGGCAACCTTAAATTTTGAAATGCCAAATCATTGTAACTACTCGAACAACGAAAATGAACCAAGGTAATGAGGATGATCCAGATGCTTACCATGCATGAAACCCTGTTGGAAGTAGAAGAACTGAACATGATCCACGCTAAGTAACAGGTTCCCTTGTCTTGAACATGTTCCACGCAAGTAATTCGTGCATCAATGTGTTCGAAAAGAAAAGTGAATTGACTTGGCAATGGACTCTTGCTTTCATTTGACTGTTGTGAATCAGAAAACACAAGAGAAGAGGCTTCATCGATACAAAAGTGGCAGCGGCCAGCCGGCCACAGAGTGGTGTCCTGAAGATTAACACGGTCGGCCCTCTTTCATCCAAATTCAAGCCCATTTTGTCCGAACAAGAGGGCACAGGAGAAATTCAAGCCCATTCACCACTTTCCTACGAGGCCCATTGACAAACCAATGAATTCCTCACTCTCGCCTGCGAGCTTTCTCCAATTCCCCTCACCATCGTTCCACTGACCTTATCGTCGCCGCTGCATTGCCGCGTCGCCCAATTCCGATGGCCGCTGCGCCACCGCCCGCCGCGCCGCCTTCCCGCATGTCCGCTTCTCTCCTCACCTTCCCCTCCTCCCACCCCTACCCTTCCCTCCCGGCGCCGCCCAAACCCGCCAACGCCAAGCCGCCCCACCTCCTTCTCGTCCCCCGCGTCGCCGCCGCGGCCGCCGTCTCCCGCCACGCCTCCACCGACCGCCTCCGCGTCCTCGTACGCCATGGAAACGTCGACGAGGCGCTCCGCATCGTCGACTCCCTCGCGGCCCTCGACCCGCCCGCGCCCGCCGCGGCGGGGCCCTGCGCCGCGCTCATCAAGAGGCTCTGCGCGTTGGGCCGCACTGCGGACGCCCGCCGCGTCCTGGCCGCGTGCGAGGCCGACGTCATGGCCTACAACGCCATGGTGGCGGGGTACTGCGGCGCGGGGCAGCTCGACGCCGCGCGCAGGCTCGTGGCGGACATGCCCGTGGTGCCCGACGCGTACACCTACAACACGCTCATCCGGGGCCTCTGCGGCCGCGGCCGGACCAGCAACGCCCTCGCGGTGCTCGATGATATGCTCCGCCGTGGGTGCGTGCCCGACGTCGTCACCTACACCATCCTGCTCGAGGCCACGTGCAAGAGGAGCGGTTACAAGCAGGCCATGAACCTCCTCGACGAGATGCGCGACAAGGGGTGCGCCCCCGACATTGTCACCTACAACGTCGTTGTCAACGGCATTTGCCAGGAAGGCCGGGTCGACGACGCCCTCCGGTTCTTGAAGAACTTGCCGTCATATGGATGCGAGCCAAACACTGTCAGCTACAACATTGTGCTGAAGGGATTGTTCACCGCGGAACGGTGGGAAGACGCCGAAGAGCTCATGGCAGAGATGGCCCAGAAGGGTTGCCCTCCGAATGTGGTAACGTTTAATATGCTCATTAGTTTCCTGTGCCGGAGAGGATTGGTTGAGCCCGCAATGGAAGTTCTTGAGCAAATCCCAAAGTACGGATGCACGCCTAATTCGTTGAGTTACAACCCGCTTCTTCATGCTTTTTGCAAGCAAAAGGAAATGGATAAAGCAATGTCATTTGTGGAACTAATGATATCCAGGGGCTGTTACCCGGACATTGTTTCATACAACACTCTGCTTACTGCGCTCTGCCGCAATGGCGAAGTTGATGTCGCTATGGACATGCTTCATCAACTCAAGGACAAAGGATGTGCACCTGTCTTGATTAGCTATAACACTGTCATTGACGGCCTTACTAAGGCTGGCAAGACTAAGGAAGCATTAGAGCTGCTCAATGAGATGATCGGCAAAGGGCTCCAACCAGATATAATTACTTATTCAACAATAGCTTCTGGTCTCTGTAGAGAAGATAGAATTGAAGAGGCCATTAGCACGTTTTGTAAAGTGCAAGACATGGGCATAAGGCCCAACGCGGTGCTGTACAATGCTATACTTCTTGGGCTCTGCAAAAGGCGTGAAACACACAATGCAATTGACCTGTTTATTTACATGGTATCGAATGGATGCATGCCAAATGAATCAACTTACACGATACTGATTGAAGGCTTGGCTTATGAGGGCTTAGTAGAGGAGGCACGAGAGTTGCTGGCTGAATTGTGTTCTAGAGGAGTCGTGAATAAGAAATTGATGAAGAAGGGAGCCTTGAAGATGCTAGAGTAAGCTAGACAAACTTAGTGATGGTCAGCTGTAGTAGCGTGTGGGACTTTCTTGATAGTACACTTATGATCTCTTCACTGGTGCCATTTTCTTGTTAACATGTGAGTACATTTTACAACTTTTCAGCATGAAGCCTGCTCTGGTAGTCTAGCATGGTATATCAATTTTCTGGCATAGTTTTTGTTTCATACCGTTCTTTGTCATAGCTCTTTGTTGCTGTACTGATTGGCAATATACTACCGATCCTTCTCCTAACGACTAAAAAAAACGGAGGGAGTATCATCTTCGATATGCATATATAGATACCTAAACAAGCGCAGACCTCGCCATACCCTGAAAAAGAGTCATTGACATGTCTGCTGAAGTTCTGTAGAGATAACCGAGACAAGCCCAGTTTTGTTCTGTGTACTATGTAATATTCATATTTTAATTTCTCTGTGTGATGCCCAGTCATAAATTTGAATTCTATTTAGTAAAATTTGCACACCTGCTCTAAACTTGGGAATGAGAATACTTCCTGGATTCCCATTATCATAAGTATGCACCTGGGGAAGAATTAGATGGCCTGTTTTTATTCAAGTACAAATTGAGTTAGTGGTGTTTCACAGTTAAGCGCTGGTTGGAACCTGAAATCCGAATCTTCTTTGTAGTACTATCTGAAGACACCAATCAGATAATTAGCCAGTGGGCAGTAGTGTGATTCCAAAACTCACTCTCAAATGTGAACAACTGTTATTCCCGATTGAGATGAGAGTCATTGAAATATTCAGATTCAGCTTCTCTTTCATCGCGTAATTGCACTGTTCATGTCTGCTGTTGCTTCCTTCAGGTTTTGTTTTTCCCATAGTACCATTGATGGAACACCTGCCATTCTGATTTGATTTCAAAATTATCTAACATCTCTGGAATGTCGGGGTAAGGTTTCAAATAAATATTCACTGCCTTACTGTGATTATGTCGTCTGATTGACTTGTCCGATTTTTACTGGTTATTTAAGCAAAGCTCATCTTTTCATGTTTTCATCATTTTGCTGACCTGTTTCAACTTCCTCTTATTCTACTGCAGACAGCAGTGCTCAAAATGCTGAAGGGAGGTAATTTCTCCACTTGCCATCAGAAAGTGTTCAAACATTGATCCAGCTTTTATCTAGTGAAAAACACGAGCCTTAGTTACCATTCAACAGCTGTAGTCTTATGACACATGCAAAAGCTCTGGGACAATATGCCTGATTAGCTTGAAATTTTTTAAACCATGCACATCCACTGTACGTGATAATCTATCCAATTGCAAATCAAAGTTTTGGTTTAAGTATAAGCAAGTTTTGAATTTGCCAGGATGTAACCTTCTCGGCCCTGTTTCTGTGTTATAGTTCTCTTATCCAGTTTCATTGGTTTGTGCCTATGTCTCCTCAATTCTTCGTTCACGCATAATGTGTCATATCTTGGTGTGCGACATATGCTGTTTGCCAAGTTTTATAACATGAAAGGAAAGTTAAACATATTGAGCTATACATATGGCAAACAACGCACACATTATTTGCCATACTAGCTAGTTATATTTCTGTTTTCTGTGTAAATAAAAATGAGAAAATGTACAGGAGTTGTTGCCAATTTATCTAACTTGAAGCATCATAAAGGTACACGTTATGTCACAGGACAAAAAACACGAGTTCATCATACCAGAAAACAGTTAGCAAAAATGCCCCTCGATATGTATCCTGCGGTTACCAGCAGATCAGTGCTCTACATAAGCAGGATCGTTGGAGCAAGAATGCATGGCTCCTTGAATATACATCTGTGATCAGAACCGAGGGAAAACAGGTTCAGGAAGCAGCCTGTGCAAGACTAAACTCTCATCTGATGGATCAGGAGGCCGCCGGTGCTGGTGGCCCGGCTGGTTTCGCATTGAGAAGAGGCTGGATCGCCTTCACAACGATGGTCATATTGGGTCGGAAGTCGGCTTCGTACTGAACGCACAACGCTGCCACTGCTGCCAACTGAAAAACGAGAAACATTGGTGGGTTATACTGTTCAAAATCCGGGATAGCTTCATGAAAAAAAGTGATCCATGTCTGAAGCCTTTTTTTCTTGTGTACCTTTGCAACAGCCTTTGGAGGATAGTCACTGTTGAGCTTTGGATCAACGCATTGCTTAACTTTATCTTCACTCAACCTTGGAGTGGCCTACTTGCACGATTATTATGACATTTGTAGTCAGGACATTAATGAAGCAGGTAAGTGTCGTCAGGAATGAAAATTAAAAATATCAACAATAGATTACCCAAGTGACAAGACTTTGTTGCCCTTTCGGCATTGTGTGATCGACCGGTTTCCTTCCAGTCAGTAGCTCTAGAAGAATCACACCAAAACTGTATACATCACTCTTTTGATTGATTTGGCCTGTCATAGCGTATCTGCAGATTGGGGGAAAAGGGTCAAGAAACCTAATGCAAGCAACACTGAATGTACAATTTGATCGGTCAAATCATTCTTCATTCATCTTACTCTGGAGCATGGTATCCAAAAGTTCCTAGCACACGGGTCGAGTGCAACCGTGCAGCGGTGTCGGTCCCCTGGTTCGTCAGGTTGAAATCAGCAATCTTCGAGGCGAAATCGTCGAATATGAGAACATTGCTGGACCGGATATCTCTGTGGACAATCGACGGCTGAACTTTCTCGTGAAGGTACTCCAGCCCTCTTGCCGCTCCATAGGCTATCTTCACGCGCTGCATCCAGTTGAGGACCGGGCCAGGTTCGGCACCCTGAACACCTTTCTTCCCTGTTACACCATACAAGAGTTGCAGAATAAGTTCCTGTTTGATGTTACTGATAGTAGAAAATTGTAAAGGCAGGCACCATGTAGTATGTTATGCAAGGAGCCCATTGTTGCAAACTGGTATGCCAACATGCGGTTGCCGTCCTCCAAGCAGTAGCCCACGAGCTCGAGGAAGTACTCGTTCTTTAGCTTGGAGACCATCGCTATCTACGGCGACGATGAGACAGGAAAACAGAATGTTAGAGAGCCTAAATAATCAGAACTTTTTGCAGCGATTTCAGTTGATCACCTGGGCGGCGAAATCGGTGTCGGAGTCCTGCGAGGCGCTGGGGTCGAGCTTTTTGATGACGGCGGCGCGGCCGTCGCTGAGCGTGGCGTTGTATACGCGGCCGTAGGACCCCTCGCCGATGAGCGCGCGGTCGCTGAAGTTGTTGGTGATCTTCTTGAGCTCGTCGAACGGAATGGCGGGCACGTCGATGTTGACGGGCTTGGCCGGGCCTCCCGTTCGCGGCGCGCCAGGGCCCCGCGGACCGCCCCTGTTTCCTGCACCATTTCGCCGATCAAGAACACGATCAGATAGATCATCAGGGATGCAACGATCTGTTCAATCCGAAAAAGACCCTGGTCGATGGCGACGAAAGTGCAGGGTGAGAGCGTGATTTGTACCGGGGGCGTTGACATTGGGCGGCGGCGCTGCCTGGTGCGCCGGCGGGCCGTAGCTGTCCTCCTCGGCGCTCCCGCAGCAAGACATATTGTGGTTTGTCTCCTCCTCGCCGGACGAGCAGACGACGATGTGCGGGTTGGTTTGGGGCGGTCAGCAGATGATGCTGCACGACCTGGATTTTTCCATGTTCCGTCGCATCATCACAGAATCAACCGCATTTCGAAAGCAGTTCCCAAAAACAAAACCGCATTTTGAAGAAACCAATCAATCTATCAATTGAAGATCCATGCCGAAGGCCGGAGCAAAGAAACAATCAACAGCCCAGACTCGAAGCAGAAGATGACGATCGGGCGATGAATCTTACCTCCCCAAAAGAACTCACACACGAGAAGGGGTCGCGCTCGCTGGGTGGCGGAGGAGAACAGCAGCGGCGTCGGTGGCTGGCCGGGGAGGAGAGAGAGAGGGCGGTTAGATCAGACGAGCGATGAGATTAGACTAATGGTGGGGAACCGCATGTTTCCGCGGGAAAGGAGGCGTCCCTCCCGTTTTAACTGCTCCTTCCACCACGGGCACCAACACCACACCCGCGAGATCCAAGGAATGGCCGTGACTTCGCTCAGTGTGACTGGCACTGCGCTGTGCGTGGGCCGGTCCAGCGGGGAGACGGTCATATGGGCTTCATTCAGTCTAATAAGGAGCGGGGAGACGGCCCGGGCTGCTCATGGTGGGCCGCATCCCACATGTACGGCCTGTGAGCTACATCACACATGATGATGCACGAGACATCGCCCACCGTCGGCCTGGTTAGCACAAACGTTGTACGTAGTATCAAAGATTCCAAAGAGAAAACTGAAGATGCAGGGAAGTCATCATCTACCACCGTCTATAATATGAGATGCAAACGTGTGCATTAAGAATAAAAAAGAGAAAGTTTCAAAAAAAAAGAGTAAAAAAGAGAAATCACAACCCACAACTATTGAAGTTGATTACTATACATCCATTTTTTTTGGTATGTTTAAACTCTTTTGTGATTCAACTGACGCTGATAGCACGGTATCATTTCAAAAATATGGTAGCGCAGAAATTTCTCTCGATAAGGCATGACTAGCGATTTATTTTTGTACTTTTCTTATCAATTATTTTGGATGTGTTATTCTCGTTATTTCACTTTATACACGTGCCCCAAGCCTAATAATCGATGTGAATGTTGTATTGACGTACGCCAAACGATTCAACTGAACCAAATTACTTCGTCAGCTATAGTCTATAGAAGGCACCTGTAGTCATTTGAAGCATCAAGTGTGTCTGACGCACAAATGATCCACAGCCGCGGCGCTTTCGTTCTGACATTTGATTTGTTGATTGATGGCCACACCGCCACACCTGGATAGTTACGCTTTCGTTCTCGACGCGCTGCTCTGTCAGTACATGGACCATCGATCCGCATCGCATGCATATCCGGCAAAATAAACCCATGCATGCATGAAGATCACGCTATAGCTAGCCGTGCACGTCGCATCGCACTTCAATCACAAACTAGCAGTTCTTACCAGAAACGCGAGGGTCGCGATCAATCAAACCATCTGCGATTATTGGATCGAGATTGAAATCGTCCGTCAATTGGCTGTGTTCATCAATGAGCATCGCGCGCGAGTAACACTTGCGGCGGTGAGCGTGCACAAGTGGCGCAGTCCCCATCCACGTGTGCTCGCCCAATCAAGCTCTGATGGCGAATATAAGCTACTCTGGCTGGTCATCCATCTTGATCACCACGTGTAGACCAGATGCCCGTGTCAACTTTTCCTGGCCACTGGCCGTAACCCTTGTCCGGTTATACGTAATCGTGAATCATTATGTATGTAGTATATATTACCTGCAACTCTGAAAGAATATCCAACCGACGCATTGCTGACCAACGCATGCATATGCTTGTTCAGCATTTGCAGTATGCAAAACTCAGCATGAGATTCAAAATTAACGTTTAGGATATTCAAAGTTGTATTGAGATGGAACTTGATATTATATTATCGCACTAAATTAGTACCACTAATGTGAGAAAATTTCACGTTCAAGGGTGCGTGTTATTGAAGCCATTGGCCCGTTGGGAATGATCGTCCCATTTATTTATCATTTGTAGACTTGCTGCAAATGATCTTTCGAGACACTTTCACGCCACTTATATATTCAAATCCAACAACCCAAGTAATTAACCCTTGACAGCCTCATCCAGGAGACACTCGCGCAAAACAACAAGGGAAACAACAAGAGGGGTTTCAGTGTTTAACACGTACCCCTAATTACACGGTCCAGCTCGATGGTTCGATCTTATTCGCAGAGCCGGGTCAGCTTCACCAATTTAAGTCTCTTATCCCAAACAAGAGAATGCTCAGGGTCAGTGTCACCGGTCATGAGATGTCCCAACAAAAAATACTATATATGCCACCGGCCGACAAATTGAAAAGGCAACTTTACCAAGCCGGATGGTATTCTTCTACAAGCCATATGATATGGTACAATGACAAAGCTCCCAGAGTCAATCACGCAACCACACATAATCCAAATCTATTGGCCTAGCTGAGACACAGATCAGAAGATCGATCTTTTTGCAACATCATAACACATCATTTGTCATGTCTACTTTTTTCAGCTACATTTACAAAATGGACCTTTCTTTTTATGAGCAAAGGTACTATGCGTCCCTAATAACCATTTTGGTAGGACGTGGCTGACCACAAGTATCTATGTATAATGTAATTTACAAATACGAACAAGAACGTCATGGATCACTAAGTCGCAGATGGATGGCGGCGGTGCACCGGGTGTATCGTGAACGGGCCGAAGTGAGGCCTGGCCAACGACATTGACGACGGCGGTGCCACCACTGTCGATGATATAGCGGGGGTGACGACAGTGGAGTAAGGCGTGGCCTTGTTATCACATGAAGGGCACCCTCGGGTGGCGTTGAACCCTGCCGGTAGGTGGCTGTAAAATGGGTAGGTGGTACGTAAGGCGCGCAGCTCTGCCACCTCTCTTTGAAGCCTCCGGTTCTCCTGTGTTAGTGACTCGCAGAAACGCTTCAGATACTCACAGTCCATTTCGGTTTGCTTTAGCTTAGTCCTGTGATGTTAAATTTGATTTGATTGTTAGATGAGAGTTTAAGGCATTGAGACTGTCACATACTAGCTTAGGTGTGAAGATTGAAGAGACCATCAAAGAAAAAGTTGTTTGTCATTATATTACCTAGCCCTTCTGTTCTGAAACCAGACCTCCACTTGGCGTGGTCGAAGGTTGAGCTGCCTCGCTAAATCACTCTTCTGTTCCTGTTCGCCACAAAACAGTAAGCAACTATTTGATCAAACCCAGAGTAAAAAGAACAATAGTTTCTTAACAGAGGTGCTCTCCGTACAATCCAGTAAACCAATCCCAGCATCCCAGCCAAATTTGTAAAGAATAATTCGATATCTATGATATTGCCATGAACCTTTACCCATTTGATTCCCAATACTTAATTTTAACTTAAACCATACATTTTGTTAGAATGAAGAATCTTTGCCTCGATAATATAAGTGACTGGGACTATTGCACATAATCACGTGCTTGTTTGCATGCATGTGTTTATGCTCGTGCACGAGTGCAAACCTTTGATTCTTACAGAAATTCCGGTCAAGGACTCTTCTACATGAACCAAGTTTTCCAAAGGCTAGTCTGCAAATAACTGTTTATTGTTTCTTTGGTGCCGTATGAAATTCACCATAAAAAAATCAGTATGTAGCATACACAACTACTAATCCATAGTCTAAACTTAAAAATAAACTCCTATCAATCATAGGGCATCTAATCTTTAATTACTTTCCGATATATGTTGAATCATCTGGTCTTTTTAAATCTGCTAGATTTGGGTTAGGCATTCTTACAAGTTCATGTAAAAAAAAACATTTATATGATAGTAAATTAAAATAAGATAGGACACATACTAGGGTCAGGGTGTTGTGCTCCTTGAAGCTATGCTCCAGGAACGCAGATTGCTCCTTGGACAGCCTCAACTTCTTCCTCACTCCTCCGCCAGCCCCACCATTCTCGTCATCCTCGGCAACTTCCTGATCAGCTGCATGGCGAGCAGGAACCTCCACCTGCAAGGACGATGATGTAGACAAAGACCTCATTTTTGCCTCGTCTTCATCCGCCGGAATATTGTTGACATCGAATCCTCGTACAGAAGCATCTGAATTCACACTCCCTATACAGAAAAGAACCCATCACCAACGAAGAAGAAGTTGCATGCTCCTAATGTCTTATGAGCTTAAGCACAACCTAGCTTATAGGATCTGAAACGAATCAACCATGTAACCAACTTCACTAGATTGTACATAAAATTCTCTTTTACCTGAATCTGCAAAGGCAGGTAGCAGATGGCCGCGGAGGCTCAGCCCAACAGATGACTCGCTTTGAGAGCGTGCTTCATCATCTTCCAATTGCATGGGCGTCTTCTGATTGTCTACTTCTAGCTGTTCAGCTCTTTCGACAGTCCCTACTCCTAGCTGTAGAACAAGCTCATGGCCTACTCCGTTGCCTGCGTGTTCAGATGTCAGAACAGTAGTGAAAGTACCCTTCGCCGGAGCTGAAGAATCTCCTAGACTAAGCTCAAGCTCCATGTAGAGAATGAGGAAAGGGCATGAGTAATGAGCTAAAGAAAGAAGCAGTGAGCAAGCAGAATATATATAGTAGTGATAGGTTAATTATAGGTTTGACCGTTGACCATAAGAAACAGAAATAGATTTGGTTCTATAATTCTTCATAAGGACATGGTAACGGCACAATCTACCTAATCATATCAGAAATTAAACTTTATGCACGATTGAGCTTGTCATTAGTTAGGTTCTTCTAAGGAAGAATGTGTATACTGTTTGCAAAGATGATTTCATAAGTGGATTTATTAGAGGAAAGTTATTCCACGAAAATTCTCTAGATGACACATAGGTGAACATGTAAATGATATTTCCATATGCTTCCTAGAGATAACAAACATATGTTAACGCAACAACACGAGCAAACTAGGTTTTCGTTTTATGATTTGCCTCTTCACACATAAAGGAGGTTCTTTTATCATTTTAGAAAATTAGGCAACTAGAAAATCTTTATTCTGTTCCTGTTCATTAGGGCCTTGACCCTTGTGGTAACTTACATACCTGAGACATTCTTAACATTTAAAAAAAGCCGCAAAGAAACATGTAAACTGATAAAAATGATTCTTAAAAAGAAAGAAACTTGAAACACAAAAGCAATTAGTGGCCAACTTTTCCTCCGAAGGAAAAAGCATGGCTGCATATTCTTGTCTATTTTTTAATATCATTAAACCGTACAAGCAATGATGCAGAGTATTTTTATTTAGAAGATGCTTGGTTGAAAAACTGCTTGACAAGTTATCTCGTTGATAAAAATAATATGGATGAAAAAACGTGAATCAAAAGTAATGCTTTAACTTATAATTGACAGGACACTCCTACATCGTGTAGTAAGGGTAATATATGTGAGTTCCACATGTCAATAATTCCAATGGACTCCTGTTGGATGAGTGAACAAAACTCAAGTCAAAATTGCTAAGAAACATGTGCATGTTATCATGTTAAATGGTACTTGAACTAACAAACACACCTTGAAACTTGGTAGAGGTCCAGTTATTACGAGACTAATCTGGCTCACGGTGCATAAGTAATAAACCTCACCAATTAAAATGAAATGCGAGATGATATATGAGGATTATATCATAACTGAATCTTCCAGCCGTGACTTGGGTGAACCAAAGATTTTGCAATTCTGGCTATGTAATGTTACAACACTTTTGACTATCCCTACATCAATCATTCAGCACACGTGTCAATGTGATTCAATCATCACAGATTAATTAATTTTGTTATTAGTATGTCTAATATTTAGGGGGAAACAGAGAGAACGACCCTACTGAACTATAGGATGTTAGAAACAGAGACAAGGACTGTCTCCTTTGTACCTGCAAAACAAAGGAATAGTCAAAAGTGCATAAGGCAACAGCTTTGTGCAAGACTTTCCGTGACAGACTGCATACATTAACATACTCGTTACTTTCAGCAAAACTTCAGCAACAGCTCTTTTTGACAATGAGAACCAGTAATATGTGTATAATATTGTTTGACAATATAGTTAGACTTTATAATGCATCAAATGGTTGGTTAGCAGGGTCTAGGATATAAACTAAAAGACCAATTGTCTCTTGACAACCTACATGTCTGAAACTGATAGGACAGAAAAGTTAATGAATCAAGGTCCCCCCACTCATCATCACCCAAGATGTCCAAACAGGTTAAAGAAACAACACAGTTTGGTTGCTTAAACTCATCTGAAAGATAACAAGATATATTTCGGACTTTCACCCTGGTGATTGCATATTTCATCAAGAAAGATCTAAGAACACGAAAATATTTCAAACTAATATTTCCCCTATGGCTTGGAAGGCAAAAACTCCTGCATTTATTTAAGTTTAATTAAATTACTCAACTGTAAATATGTGAATTTCATTATTATTATTTTTAAAAGGGAGGTTGACTACATATAATTGAATTATTACCGGTTGCCATGGCATACCGTTGTGTGCTAGAAACCTTCTACATTCATATTATCACATTCATACTTTGTGAAAAGAATATTTTATTGTTTTGTCTGTTTCTTTGCATTTATTTTTTGCTCCGCCAATTATTACAAGAAACTTGTTTCTTACTAGTTATATTAGTAAATTTCTAACGTAATGATATCCATAAAATTTTTGTTTTCTGTTTCTGAAGGAGAATGTTCTGCATACTGGGTCTTAGGAAGCGGAAAACTTGGAATATGTTACAAACTATGCTGAAGGTTTCAGATGTGAGACTCTACCAATATATTATATATGGTAATACTCTTATTGAGGGAAGCCTGTTTGTACCACCCATAAGGCTGAGATCATGGAAACATGCTACATCCATGCTGCATGCCAGTATAGTGCACAAAGAAAGATGCAAATCCTGTCTATCCATAATGCGAAGGTATAAAACACAATGCAAGTACAGAAATTTATTGTGCACGAAAATTGTCGTAGTTGCTGGAATTGGATTCAGCAGGATGTGGATGTCATGTCCACTTCTTTTTCATGTTGGGGTTAACGGGCTGCAATTGTAGATTCTTAGCACTTGTTTCATTTATTCTTGATCCTCATATCCAGAGCAAACTAGAAGAGGGAGATAAATCGTGGAAAATTGTATGCAGGATCATCCTTACATGTCAAAGTGAGCGGGTAGGTTTACCTCTGAACAATAATCTTGTCCAGATTATAGATATTATAGATGGGGAGTTAAACGTGGTACAAATACGACAGCACAACCTAGCTTTGCACAACCTCAAGTATGCATGTTATACAATCGTCAGTTATTCAAACACTTACTGTTCAGGAGTCACTGCTACCTCGACCTCAGAGTTTGTCTTATATTAGGATGTTTAAACAAAAATACCAAAGCAACGTTTCCATCCTAACTTTATTGGTTTTTATTTCTAAATAATAGTTCTCATGGCCATGGATTTAGCCATGGATTCGGTCGGGCTAAATCCGTGGCTAAATAACAGTTTGTAAATCCAAACTAGGTGCTTGTACATTGGTCCTTGTAAATACATTGGTCCAAACTGCCTTGTCATTTGGCCATAAGAACTGCACAACTAACGTTTCCGTAACATTTTAACACTCAAATCCAAAAGGTCCTAGCGACCTAGCCTAAATTAGCAGCGGCAGTTCGCGCACAATATATCTGTTGCCTAAGCGAAATTGACCGCTAGCCATTCACTTCCACTTGGATGGGACCCCTGGACTAGCATTGCACACACAAGGGCAGAGAGCGGACGGGGAAAGGATTCCCTGGCTCCCCTCACGCAACGCGCCCGACTCGAAATTAATGAAAGCTCCAATAATGCGGACTCGGGAGAAGCATGAGGGTACCTGCCGCAAGGAGGGCGAATGGGGGATCGGTCAGCCCGCGAAGACGCCGGAGGCGCCACGGCGGACGGGAGGCGGAGAGGAAGCAGCGAGGCCGAAGCGGCGGGCGGCCGCAGACGGAACGGCCTCGGAGGGCGCGCCGCCAGTGGGGGAATGAATGTTTTTGCTGATGTAGTGGGCTGGCTTGGAGACGGAGGAGACCCAGCCCACAAAGGAGGGTTGGACCCCATATTGGGCCTGACCTTGTTGAGGTCCGCGAGGTCTAGTCTAAAAAAAAACAAAAAAAAATAAAAATAGTACGTACCCATTTTTTAAGCTTGGCAGCACGAGCCTTGGAGAGAGTCAGAGGCGAAGTTTTGAAGACTGCAACAAGGAGGTGGGAAGTTGGGAACAAATTCAGCCAAAGCTCCGGAGCGGTGCAGGTATAGTTGGCCAGGTGGGCCGGGCTAAAAGGGCCGCTAACGGCCTGGTCCTTTTAGCCCGGTCCGAGCACGGTCCGGGTTCGGTGGTCAACGGGCCGTGCCGGTCCGCAGCTCGTTACGGGCCGTGCTTGGGTCTAGGCGTAGGCCCGTCGGGCTGGTTCGAGCATGGCCCGTTTAGCGGTGGCCCGTTAGCCTGTCATTCGAGCCGTGCTAAATAGGCCGACACGGTCCGTTTAGCCCGTTTATATTTTTAAAAAATAAAAAATTATGTAAAAATATTTTTTTATTCAGAGGGCCGGCCTGGCACTACCCGGTCCGTTTAGCCCGTTTAAAACAGACTGTGCCGTGTTTGGGTTTGAAGTGAAGGCCTGTGTGCCGGTCTGGCCCGGTCCGTTTATTATAAGGGCCGTGCCGTGCCTCTTCCTCGGCCCGAGCCGTGCCGGCCCGGCACGGCCCGTTGGCCAGGACTACGTGCAGGGAAACGAACCCAAGAATAAATAACATCATGTTGATATATTTATAGACTATTCAAACAGCATCAAAGTGGTCGTGCCGGAGTGGTTATCGGGCATGACTAGAAATCATGTGGGCTTTGCCCGCGCAGGTTCGAATCCTGCCGACCACGCTTTTTATTTCTTCTTCCTTTTGTTTAGGTCGTTTTTGTTTTGCCACTCCTTTTTTTTTTTTGAGCCATTGCGAGTTTACATCGCTCGTCACATCCGAGTTTCACCGTGCCGAGTCAAGATCCTCCTCCGAGAACAACTGGACAAGGACAATGCCGTTGCATGCATGTGGCTTCCTTCACTGCAACAACAGCGTCAAATTTTGTTGTCTTGTTTTACTTATTGATGTGACACAATGGTTGGCTCGTCTTTCGCCGAGTGGTCGCCGGCAGCTTTGTTGCTTCACTTGTTCTGGCGTCGCAAACTGCATTTCACCAGTTCCCTTTTCCCCAGAATGCTACGATTGTGGATGATGCATGACAGAAGGGCCAAGAACCATTGCCCAATATGTAGTGGCCGGATTAATCAGCAGTCGTTATCACGCATTGTGCCGTCGTCCCAATTCAGTAAGAGCGAACGCGACCTGTGCAATCTCCAAAGTAACGTACCGGCGCGGATATGCGCCTCGATCGTCAGCCGAGACCAAGAATCTTGGTGATTCAACTCTGCATCCATGTGGTACCGATGCTAAGTCCGGCGTGAGTTTTCTTCATTGGCGGATAAGTTGCAGAATGCTGCTTCACGCCCCGATCTAATTATTCATTTTAGATTGTAACGCGAATCGATTCACGATGAGCCCCCCCCCCCCCCCTTAATTTGTTACCTGCAAAACGGAGTCTTGGATTCAACGATTAACTCCATTGAGTCTGGAGATGTTATTTTGATGATACGACTAATGATTTCGTCCATTTTAAGTGAATGTCGACTAATTATTTCGTCCATTTCAAGAGGATATGTGTTCTTGCGCCCAATTGTATGAGTTGTGTGTGTATAAGAAGGGAAAAAGTAAAAGTAGTGGCTGCTAATTGTTTTGTCTCTTCAGGAAGGTAACTAATTGCCTTTGGCAAAATCTATTATATGCCATTGTTTAAACCTCTAATTCTTGATTTGCCATCCGTAAAATCTATATCTCTTATATGCCATTGTTTGTAAACTTTTATCCCTCCTATGCCACCACGGAGCATTTTCTGTTGGTCTAGCACATTAAAAAAAAAAGTCTTTTTAATGTGTTAGACTAAATGAAAAAAGGCAAGGGTAAACAAATCACTAAAATGACTTGTTTAAATGTGTTACTAGACTAAAAGAAAAGGTCAAGGGTAATCAAGTCATTTTTAATGTGTTAAACTCATGGAAAGGCTCCGTAGTGGCGTTGGAAGGATAAAAGTTTAAGAACAACGGCGCATATAAGGGATATCGATTTTACCGATGGCGGATATTAGATTAGAGGTTTAAGCAATGGCATATAAGGGATTTTCCCGTTGTTTTTCTTTGAGTCGTTGGAGAATTTTGCTAGCCACTCCATACCAGCTTAGCTGCTCGTTAACCGGTTGTTTTTGTTCTTCTCTCTGTTTTCTGCTGCATGCATATGCATCATGTGTCAATACTGCTTCTTTTCTCCTACTCTCTCCACAATATTTTATTTGTTGACGTCCGAACACTTTTTGTAGTTCACATTTGGCTTAGCATCAATGTCCGGACGTCAACATTTCAAAAAAAGGACGTAGTGCTTAATGATGAATGGCAGCTCTCCTGCCCTTTTAATTTTCGTCAAAAAATCACTGAATTGTTTCCCATGAAAACAAACATACGCTAGTTGCCTTTGTTTCCCAGTATAGTAGAAAAACTGGAAGCATTCAGAAACTATCAAAAGAACCAAGCTTTTGTTTATCCGATTATAGTGCTATCCGCTAATGGGCCCCAAAGCACACAGCGGCCTTGGGTTTGGAATTTTTCCGAAACCGTTTTGTCCCTGTCTTCGCCGTGTCCGCGGTTTTGGAAGCGCCGGCGTCAGCACGCCATTGCTCGATACCGTCATTGTCCACTGTACTGCCTTGACAGATGTTGAGCGGATAGGCGTCACGCCAATCGATAGGAGCTAAGCCAAGCTGCAAGAGTCTGTTGTTTAGACGTACATGGATGGCTCATATTCCCGCCGCTGATGCCCCCCGGCACGCAGCCGCGACTTGCCGTGCCTATAAATACGGTCACCACACCATGGCCACCCAAATCGTGTCCAAGCGCCGCCATTCGTAGGAACGAAGCCTCCGATCACCGAGCAGAGCAGAGCGTGCGGCCGTAGTGCAGAATGGCGATGTCGCAGACGGGGTGGATCGCCATCGGCCTCGGCGCGCGGCTGGTGATGTTCGCCGCGCTCGCCATGTCCGTTCAGCTCAAGTACCGGAACCGCACCAAGTACGACTACGGTCCCTTCGACAATTTCAACCAGCTGCAGAGCTACACGTACGTGCCTTCCATTCCATTGCTTGCTATAGCGAGCTTAATTAGCTACCTGATCTCTCCTATATACACTTGCTGATCGATTCCATCCATCATCTCGATCGAAAACTAGGTACGCTGTCGCGGCGGCGGCGATCGGCATGGCCGGCAGCGTGCTGCAGACCCCTGTCTCCGTCTACCTACTCTGCAAGAGGAAGCTGGTGACGTCCGCCAGCGTGCTCCTCCTCGACATCAGCATGTACACCGACATCGTGCGTGCATATTATTCAAACAAACTCACGCGCCTAGCTAGCTTGTTCTCCCTACATCTGGTATATCGCTGATCAAGTTGTTGTTCACCATGGCGGCATGCATGCGCGCGCAGGTGGTCACAGTGGTGCTCGCCAGCGGCGTGGGCGCCGGGTTCGGCGCGACCGACGACGTCTTGCAGTACGTTAACCACTGGCGGAAGACATGGAGCTGGTACGACAACGACACCTCGCGAGACCTCGTCGACTACTACCATAAGGGTGCCATCGCCATCGTCTTCCTCCTCGTCGGGATGGTCCTGTCCTTGGCCGCCACCGTCGTCTCGACCAGGCTCCGGACCAGGGCGAGCAACGACAGCGACGACTTCTGACCAGCTTTGGTCGAGGCCAAGTTCATTTCTATAGCACACAACTCGGCATGTGTTTAGTTAATTCCCCACTCTTCCTCTGGTGGAAATGCTATTGCAGAATATATAGCTCCTCTCCGATCGATAAAGAATCATCCGATGCGCGTGCAAAGAGAAATGTGATTACATGGCTGCTTAATTCCTACTTCTTACCTAGCTAGATGTGTCTTCATACACACAGCGCAGGTCGGTCTCATGTAACAAAAATAAAATTCTTTAGACAGCCACTCTAGCAAATTGCTTACATCCCCATGATCTGGCCGGTGACCTCCACTTCCGTCTCGGCAAACCCACTGGTCTTGTACTGCCTGATGATCCTTTCGCGGGCTTCACGATCGACAAGCCTTCTCCTCAGCGACAAGCAGATCGTTGAGGAACCAATCTTACAACTCGAGGGGTTGGTAGGGCGGCGAAGGTGGGTGATTCTCCAAGTGCTCGACCCACTCCTTGCTTAGCCTCATCGTCACCTTCTTCCCCCTCTTCCTCTCCACTACCGCCTGGGATTAGTGACGGCCAAATGGCCCGGGCCAAACGGGCGGGCACGAAGCACGTAATTTTTGGCCCGGCCCAAGCACGGCATGAGGGTGCGTTCCAATGGACGGCACAACACGACACAATATTAAGTATATTTTATTTTTCATATAAGACATTAAGTGTGGGCAAGTCTCTTGCTTTGAAAGCTATAGGTTGGGGGTTCAAATCCCCACTTTGTCATGTTTTTGTTCTGATTTCTAAAGTTTTCAACACTATTGGGCCGAAAAGATGATAATGGGTCCCCAATTTGTCATATTGTTGTTCTAATTTTCAAGGCTTTCAACACTATTGGGCTGAAAAGATGATAATGGGCCGCCGTGCTACCGGGCCATTCTCAAGGTTTTCAACACAGCCCGATATTTTGGAGGTTTAAGTCCATCTAAATTGTATTCATATTTCATTTTTAAAACTACGTATACAATATAGTACTAAGACTTTGGTTGTTAAGAAAAAATGATTCATTGTTCTTTAAAATTTAACTACTAAGACTTTGGTTAGCTGGTGGTCTTGCAACTACATAAATTTCCGAGCAAAGCTTTTGATGAAGAAGAGTTTGTCAGTGGATTGTTTCTCCAAAAAAAAAACATGAATCTCGACCACAACTTGCTCTGCTAAAAGGATGGGAATAAAAAAAAAAGTCTACTCGTTTTTGTGAACCCCAATTGTAGCTATATTGTTCAATTTGTCCAATTGTCACATTTAAGTTGAATATATCAAATGGTTTCAATTTATCTCTCTATTTTGTGAGCAAAGTTATGGTTCGACAAAGCCAAGAAACTAAGCTTGCTGCAGTTATGTTCTTTTTAAGTGCTTTCTATTGGTGTTGAGTGCTGACAAACAGAAGGCGTATTCACAGTTACGTTGATAGGTCTTTTATTTAGCTATTATAAATATATATGGATATTAGTTCTTTTTCACACATCTTTTCTTCATTATTCTTTTTATCGCCCGTAACTATGTACGGGCAAATTGCTAGTAAGATAATAATTCCTGGGCGGATAGTGACCTCCCCCAATGGTTCTGAAGCTACGCTGTGTACTTCGGCGAAACTTAGCGAAATTGCCTTGTCCCACATTGCCGTGTCCGCAGTTTTGGCGCATTTGCTCCGGCCGCCAATCACTATACGATACCTCTTGCCGTGACAGATGGAGCGGATACGCGTGACGAGACGACCGATAATGCTGTCTCCCATGTTTAGACCTGGAAGGCTGCAACTACAAATACGCACCCAACAATCTCATCATCACCTGTGCGTCGCCATCGATCCATAGGTACGTAACCTCCGATCGACGACGGCGAGAGCAGCTTGGATAGTTGGATGGCGCTGTCGCGGAGGACTTGGGTCGCCGCCGGCCTGGGCGTGCGGCTGCTGATGCTCGCGTTCCTGGCCATGGCCGTGCAGCTCACGGTCAGCAACCACACCAGGCTCGACTACAGCTCCTGGAACAACTACAACCAGCTCCAGAGCTACACGTACGTATATACTATGCGCATGCCTGCCTGCTTGTTATTAGCTGCTGTGTTGATCGATCGATTCGTTCGTTCACCCTGAATTTTGTCGCAGATGATCAGCACGTACGTACGTTCGTGCTGGAACCATATGCATTGATCTTGACCCTTTCTTTATACTGCTGCCTCGCTTAATTGTGTGAAGGTACGCGATTGTCGCGGCGGGGGTCGGAATGGCGGCCAACCTGCTGCAGATCCCGGTTGCCGTTTACCTCATCTGCAAGAGCAAGCGGATGGGGACCAGCGTCCTCGTCCTCGACATCAGCATGTACACAGACATCGTAAGTACACACAACATGCGTCGTAGGCCTAATTACCTTGCTGTTGTGTGTAGCTCGATTATTTTTTGTAATCATTCTATGTAACCTTTAATTTCGTATGCCTGAATACCTGATGACGATATGACGCAGGTGGTCACCGCCGTGCTGGCCAGCGGCGTCGGCGCGGGGTTCGGCGCCACCAATGACGCCTTGCAGATCATCAAACACGGAGTCGATTGGACGGACCGCAACCAGAATGACTCGAGGGGCGACCTCATCAGCTTCTTCGACAGGGGGAACGTCGCCATCTCCTTCCTCCTCGTCGGCATGGTCCTGTCCGTGTTCGCCGCCGTTGTCTCCGCCAGGCTACGGGCTCGGGCGAGCGACGACCTCGCCGATGACTGACCGATCGGCACGGTCGAGGCCGGGCGGGATCAGCCTGTGTATTTAATTAGTTCCTGCTACTCCTTTAACTGCATGCAGAATCGTCGCTCCTATGTAACAATACAATAAAGAATGTACCAAACGTGTTGTTTGATCGCGTTGTTCATTGTTGGTTTACTCTCTGGCACATCGCCGAGCCGATGCGGCCGGCGTCACCGTTGTTGGAGAACCGATCTGAGACCAAAATGTACAAGGAGACAAAAAAGTAGCGCCAAGATCTTCCGGACCTACAGCTTATTCACAGCCGTCTCCGAGCCGAGAACGGACTTTGGAGAATGCTCCTCCTCCGATCCACCAATGACCATGTTCATTATATGTCTTGTTACTCCTGTTGGAATCGTGCTTATCTTTAAGAATAGCCAGATAGACTAGACGGTATGGCGATGCACGGTGCTCACAGGCAGCGTTTTGTTGGTCCGGAGTGTTTGTACCTTGTACTCCTGCCTATTTGTGTGTCAGGGAGCTGTCATGGAGGATGTCTCAACAAATGTAACATGTTTGTTTATGCGGCGATGTTCGTTGCATGTGCGTTTAGTCATCTAACTAGGATCGGCGTCGTGTGTTCAGTATACTGTTTTCACTGATTCAGTAATTTGAAATGCAGAGTTGGTCCTGTTTTTACTGATGAAGGTCGTCATGTGTCTGTGATCGCTTGGCAGAGTAAAGTTTAGCAGCTGAGACCTTTTTTTTTTTTTTGTGTGTGTGTGTGTGTGGAAAGGAAAGTTGATAGCCTGAGAGACTGGTGATTACCAGAATGGCAGGTATTGCTTTCAAAGCCAGTTGTGTCTGAACTCTGAAGTGTGATGGAATAGCTGCAGCACAAAGCTACTGCTAGTAGGTAAATCAAGGAATAAGACACATAAATCCAAGCTGATTGGCTCAGCCACTTTTCAAATAATCCTACTCGAGCCACATTTTGGGTTTAATATAAACCGCGAACAAAAAGAAATCTGGTCACTCATTCATTCATGAACTATAAACCGCGTACATCAAATTTACTACCCCCGCTGCTAGTGTCCAATTAGCACTACGCACATAGCTTCAGACATTCTCGTCAAACACCTTCAGCGCCACGCATTACCCAGTTAGTCGATCAAAGATTAAATCAATAGACTAGCACGGTAGCGTACGATATCAACATATGACTGGATAGTGCATAGATCACGCCGGCGTGCAGTTATTTGAAGCAATTTTCTGAAACAAAAATATAGTGCGTCCTGTTACACAATACATGATGGTTCAATCGGCCATGCGGTCTAAAATCATAACTTTGAGCACATCTCTATCGAAGTATGCTAAACAATCGAATTATGAGGTGAAATGAAACGTTCCTAAGAAAAGGTGAAATTATGATCGACACTATGAAATTTGCATGATGGTCATTACACTGAGATGCACGCCAAGTCGATCATCCGATCACACCAATCTTAGATCATATTAATTTGCATGTAAAATACTAGGTCATAAGTCATAACAAAGCTTAATTTGATTCAGCAATCCATCGAGATGTACACACGAACATGACAAAAACCGAAACACTGCCTAGCCCTAGGTAAGCTCTGCAGGCAAAATCGCTTTCCAACACCAGCAGTATTTCTACGTGTCCTCAAGCTTGTCGATCACCGAGGACGAGGAGGCAACGAGTAGCGGTACATGAAATTGTCCATCATCTGAGCGCATCCTGGCCACACGCCCGTCAGCTCGTGCATCTCGTAGATGGTGTCCACGATGTCTGTCAGGTCTTCGGCTGCGTATCCCGTCATCCTGATCATCTCCTCGCTCCACAGCTCCTCCTGCGGCAGCGTCGCGGCGGAGTTGAAGACGACGAGCCTCGCGACCAGGATCGCCGCGGCCGCGACGGCGGACGGCATGAGCGGCACGCACCGGTAGTCGAGCAGCGTCATGCCGGCGAGGTGGTGCGCCAGGGACCTCACCACCGAGCAATCTTGTTCGCGCCTTGTGAAGTGGTCGACGAACGTGTACGCCGTTGGGCCGCTGAGACGGTAGCCGAGGGCGGCGACCAGCTCGCGCTCCGCGTCGATGACCTCGCGCCTGGTACAGCCGACGTCTCGGGCGATGGTGTCGGCGTTGATGAGCAGCCACGCGAGGTTCTGCGGTCGTCGTACTTGGATGGTGTCCGTGATGTCGGCCAGGTCCTCGGCTGCGTATCCCGTCATCTTGACCATCTCCTCGCTCGACAGCTCCTCCTGATGCCGCGAAGAAGGACCTCCAAGTAGCTGTCGTGTCGCCGAGGCGGAGCAACAAACTCGGCGGACGGCATCGGCAGGGCGGAGGGGTCGGGCGTGAGGCCCGTGGTGGTGGTGGGGTTTGCGTGCACCACCAAGTCGATGTCGCCGACCAGCACATCCATCTCCGCGGCGGCGTCATAATCGTCGAAGTACCCGCACGTCGACAGCGCGGCTCCGCCGTCGAGGCCAGCCGGAAGGGCGGAAGGAGCGACGGTGCACATCATCATGGTTCTCGCCGCGCAACAAGCAAAGCAAGGAGCTCGCTCTCGTCGAGGAGGTGTGCGTATGGAGCGCGACGATGGTGGTGGCTATTTATCGATCAGGCCCCTTGGTTTAGGGTTCCGACGCAGTGGTGGCCGGATGCCGCGCTTATTGCAGGGGCGAGGGCTGCGACGTACCACGCGCTGTCGCTCGCGGATGATCGACGCAACCACCTACGTTACAATGAAGCACTCGGAAACGGATGCATATATACTCGGTTTGGTTTGCACACGCGCCTCGCGAGGCATGGCAGACCGTAGTTCACTCGGATTGCGAAAATCAGGACAACCTCGGATTCCGAAACGTGCGTATGTACAGACGGCACAAGCCCACGAGCAAGGTTCGAATTGTGAAATCAACACAGGCTGCTGAAACCCAGCGTCCCAATCAGTCGTGCCGTCACAGGTGCTCGAGCAGCTGAGCCATGGTTGCATGATCAGCCCGTTTGTGTCTTCGGGCACCTCGTCAAAGCAAGAATTCTCTTGAGTTGTTTTTTTTTTGAAGGACTTGAGTAGGCTTTGAATGTGGTAGCCCCCGTGCATGGGTTCAGAGATCCGCCCAAGCCACCCGTCTAAGCCCCAGGGGCGGAGCCAGGAATTGGTGATGAGGGGGGGCCAAGTGACATAATTTGACTCATAAGGGGGGCCAAATTCAATTTTTATCTAATCTCCATGGTCAATTCAAGAGTACAAAGCTTGTGTGCATGGAGCATAGGGGGGGGGGGGGGGGGGGGGGGGGGGGCCTGGCTCCGCCCCTGCAAAGCCCCACCCAAACCGTGAGAAGTACTCTTGTGTGGGTTGGGTTAAGATGGGTGTACAACCCATCTGACCCATGGGTTAGCTCATTTGGCACTACGTTTGGTCGATTATCATCCGTGGTGTTACTCCAGCGGCTTGAACGTGAGGTCCCTGTGGGCGGCGGCGGCGGGCTAGCTCACCGGCGCAGCCCTGCCGTGCTCGCACTGCGGCGGCGCCGCCGGGTGTGGCGAGCTGCATGCAGCTGATGCATGCCTTCCTCGTCAGACGCTGCGATGGCTGTGGCCATGTCCAACCTAGCGCGAGGCTGTAATATAAGAAAGACAACAACACACGTATGTAGCAAGCTTACGAATGGTCTGTGCGTGCATACGAGAGAGGTGGCGCAGCAAGGTCTTGGAGCTGGAAGAGTACTTCTAAACCATACACATGGAGAAGATGTCAATACTAGAGCCGTTGTAGCCATTTCTTTTTGAGACTTTAACCCACGAAACCCAGGAAGCCTACCTAACCCAACACCATTTCTTTCTGATTAGAATTGCTCCCAATTAGATTTGTGTGGGAGCCAAGAAATGACTGTTTAGTAACTATGCATGGTGCAGTTAGCAACAAAGAGTAGTAACTATGCAAGGCATGTGTTTGTAACTTGTAGCTGCCTGTGTGTGTCAAGAATCTGTCATGGAGGATGTCTCAACGAATGTAACATGTTTACTTATGTGGCAATGTTCGTTGTATTTGGATTTAGTCTTGGAATTAGGATCGATGTCATGTGTTCAGTGTTCTCTTTCCCCTGTTTGAGTAATTTGAAATGCAGAGTTGGCCCCTGTTTTGGGCTCTGAACTTTGAGGTGTCAAGGAATACTAGATGCAGCGCAAAGCCGACAGTCCAGTGCTTTGTTCGGACATCACTTTGCATCACTCCGTGTCCGTAACCAGCCCGTTGAAACGCCAGTGACCAAAACATAGCGTAGTAGGTTGATCAAGGAACAGTACACATAAATCGAAGCTGATCAGCTCCGTAACTTTTCAAATATAATCCATCTGGAGCCACGTTTTGATTTTATAAACCGTGAACCAAGTCTGTCACTGATTCATTACTGAACTAGTACACCACTAGTCCGCTGTTAGTCCATGAAAGATACACACCTTCCAACATTCTCGTGAAACATCTTCATTGCCATGTATTACCGAGTTAGTCCATCAAAGATTACATTACGAAAGTGCACGGTTGAGGTGTACGATATAAACGTATGGCTAACTGGCTATGTTTCACGGCTAGCAGGATAGTTCTGCATAGTCTAAAGCTGAAAGCGCGTTGCTTCCGCCTCTCCACAGCATTCGGGCCGACGTGGGCGCCTACAGTGAGAGCACGCTGTTTCCGGCCGGCGTGGCCACTTTCCGTGGCGACCACGTTGCTTCCCCGTACATCGGTCGATGGACAGGCCGTGGGCTGTGATGGCACCGCCTGCCTCCGTACTTCATACGGTCGGTTGGTGTTCGTGGGCTGATGCTCGACTCCGACGTGGGCCGCCATGCCCGGCCGTCGTGCTGCTAGTGGCCGATTGAGGTGGAGAGCTAGGATGGTATCTCGCTGACTCACCTGGTGTCTGGGCGTGGATTTGCTGGCCGGCCCTTCACCGGATGCGGAACGGGTCCTCGGGCCTGAGCATGACGCTCGACGTCGCATGGGCCGCCATGCCCACCTCGCAGAATTTTTTTAATTATTAATCAAATTTTTTATTATATTTTTATTAATAACCGCACGTTTTCGAAATTTGCAGAAGTAGTCGCCTAATCGCCCTAGAAGTGGGCGATTAGGGCTTATCGCCTGTTCAAAGGGCGACAGGACGTTGATGTGACACCATTTGCTGAGTCAGCAGGACTAGTCGCCGGGTCATGGGGCGACAATGCCTTGGTCGCCCAGCCAGCGAGCTACTGGGCCTAATCGCCTCACCATAGGGCGACAAGGCCTAGGGTACTATTACAAGCATGCTTTGCTGGCGGGCCCTAAGCTTGGACATGCACGCAAGTACTAGTACTACACAAGCAGAACCATCGCGAGTAACGGGTGGATGTGCAGGGTAGTCCTGCGTGTTGGGAATTAAAAACAAAAAGAAAGCACGTATGGTTCCAAAATCCAGAGCGACCGCGAGTAGTACTACTAGCCCTTGCGCCTCCTGTCCAATTCCAAAAGGAATCTTCCAAAAGGAATCGTTACACTCGCTTTGTCCAAAACGAGCAAGCAAGTTTATGTACAGTCTTCATTGTAGCAGCAGAACCATCAATCATACTATCATGACTGTACAAGGAGAGAGGCGTTACATTAACTAAGCATATTGCATCATGACATGCACGCAGGAGGCGCATAGTCGGTACTGTAGCAATAGTAGAGAGGGAGCGTACTGCGCACCGGGGCTTGTCGCCCATCCAACGGGTAACTGCGCCCTTATCGCCCATCTGCCGGGCGACAGAACTACGTGGCACTCGCAGTGGGTCCCACAGCAAGGTTATCGCCCGCTACCCAGGCGACTAGCCCATAGTCGCCTTTCTAACAGGCGATAAGATCTAATCGCTCTCCTAATGGGCGATTAGGAGACTACTTTTGCAAAAAACGAAAACGTGTGATTATTAATAAAAATATAATAAAAAACTCGATTAATAATAAAAAAAAATCCCACCTCGCAGCTAGTGGCTTGAGGTCGACAACCAGGCCGATTACTCAACTGGCGGCCGAGCTTGGATTCCCCTGCGTTGCCGTTCGCCACAGGCGCAGGACGGCGGACAGATCGCCGATGTATTGGTGCAGTAGAAGCCAAAAAGAAATTGATTCTAGTGGGGAAGTTGGAGCTGCCAGCTCGACGGATGGGCGAGCTGGAGCTTCTCTCCAACGGATCTGGCGCCGGAGCAAATTGACAGGAACAAGTGAGGTTGGGGAGGGTGTGTAGTTCGGTGGAGTGGCCTCCGGCCATGGGAATGTTGTGAAGGGACTAGAGGAAGCGAAGGACAAGTTTGGGCCGGGCATGGTGTGCGCGGGGATGAGGATGTGTGCTGTGTTCTGCTGGGGAAGAGAGCGAGAGAGATACTGAGCTCTGGCGGAGCAACCGAGAAAGTTATTTTTCTATACTTGATGAAGCACAGCGCTCTGGCTGTCGGTGCGCATGGAGTCGTGCGGCCGCGTGGCCCAACAACTCTGTGTGTGCATGCCAGCGAAAGAAAATAGAGAGAGGTTCTAGTGGGACCCGCATACTACTTGATGATTTCGTTTTGGAGCATAGGTGCCTTTTGCAATACGATTGAGACCCACAGGCTATACTGGAATACTGGAGTTTTCCAGGCCCTTCAGAGTTGCAAGCATAAATTATCTTGGTCTGTTTGAATTATTTAAAACTTTATTCATGTTTTCCCTTGGCTCTGTCGTCTTTTTCACGTGCCACGATAAAAAGAAAAACCAAATGAGAGAGGTATACATTATGTTGGCTAAAATTTAATTACGGATACAAGTACTTTTTAATGCTTTCTTCTATCCTAATTGAAAATACAAATACCTGGCGAAAAAGAAACGAAGGGTCAGCCAAACATGATCCGTAGCAGCTGAATAACAATCGGTGTAGTTGTTACAGAACCAATGGATCTATGACCAGACTAAGGCACAAGGCAACAAAACGCTTCTGGCCTTCTCACTTTTTAGTTTTTACACCCCGATAATGGCCCATCCACAAACGGGAGCGGCAGAGCGCGCCTTACTTTTCTAGTATTTCCTTCTCTAGTCCGGCCGCGCTAGCGGCGCTCTCCTGCGTTTGAACTTTGTGGCCGTGCGATGTTAATCCCTGCCGTGTCCGTCGCTTGGGTCTCGCGGTCGCTCGGTCAACAAAATTTTACGGTACGGCGCTCGGTGCGTGGCTCCCTCCCGTTTGCTGCGCTCGGTCGTGGCCCGCGTGGCGTCGGCCCATTGCGTGCGTCGCGCCCGCTTTTACTGCGGTGGGTGGCCGTTCCTGCATTTACTGGGTTCCTCCGCGTCGCCTCGGCCCCTCTTCCCCATTCGCATCGCGGGTTCCTCTCGTTTGCTCCGCCTCCTACGTGTTCCTCCTTCCTCCGGGGAGGCCGAGGTCTCCGCGCTCGCCTCCGCCACACGCCCCATCTCCTCCCGCGCCGCCGTGTTCCGGGAGCCCTCTCCGGCGCCCTCCGACGCCTCGTCCACGGCCGCCGCACCCGAGCTGCCCCCCGCCGGCCCGCGCGCGTCCTCGCTCATCCAGCGCTGGCGCGAGATCAAGGCCGTCGGCCCCGCCACCCCGCGTGACGCCTCTGCATCCGGCGGCTCCTCCCCGCGGGGCCGCGTCGGCTGCATCGTCAAGAAGCTCAGCGGGGCGTCCTCGCTCCCCGAGGACGAGCTCGACGACGCCTCTGGGGCCGCGGGGCCGCCCGCGCTCTCGCAGTCAGCGCTGCCCTCCCTCGCGCCCGTGCGCTGCGCCGGCATCAACGGCCTGCGTCCAGTGCTGCCTCGGTGACAGGTGCACCCCGACGTCGGCATCTCCTCCAAGGCCATGTCCATCATGAACTCCTTCATCAGCGACATCTTCGACAAGCTCGCCGCCGAGGCCGCCATAACATCCCGCGAGATCGAGACGTCCGTTCGCCTCGTCCTCCCCGGCGAGCTCGCCAAGCACGCCGTCTCCGAGGGCACCAAGGCCGAGCGGCGCCGGCGGCGGCGCGGCTGACGGAGGAGCATGGGACGAGGGCAAGCCGGCGACCCCGCTCGACGGCGTCGGACTTGGGCGCCGCAGTCCATGTCGCGGGGTCCTCGGCGGATCTGAGTCGCTGCGCGGCAGCCCCCGTCGCGGCTGCCCCTGTTGCGGCGGTCGGCCTCGAGTGCTGCTGACTCCACCGGCGACGAGCAAGCACAGGTACGGCAGCCCGTCCCGCCCCCCTTTGATTCCTTCATCTTCCCCTACCAACTCACCTCCAAATTGACCGACCGTGGTGTCCTTCGGTGAAGGACGCTCGGGAAGCCGGCTCCGTCGACAGGCTAAGGTTGGAGTTCCTCCAAGTCCTGCTGAGTCACCATCGTGAGATCCATGGTCACCTGCCCGTCCCGTATTCAACTATTCCCCCATCTGATTTCTGCTATTCCCCTCCGCTGCGCTCACATCTACTGCTTGCAACCTTCACCAGAGTGCACACTGCCCAGGCAAGGTCAGCACAAAAAATTTGTTTCCCTCCTACGATTTTTGTGTCCTTTTGCTTGTTCTGTTTTGTCTCCTTGACGATTGGCACTCCGAGCAGAACATATGTAGCTGAATGCTTGCTTAGGCTGGATTAATATTGCCCATATGATACTCATAGTAAGATTCTTAACTGATTTATGGTTTCACAGAATCTGAAAGGATATTGGTATTTTTTTTTTTAAATAATTTAGAATTTTCGGTGCCCAAATGTCATGTGTTTGGTGCTAAATATGGGAACGTCGAGTGTGCATTAATTGAACAAGCATCTATATTCCATTCTTCTTGATTGTCTTGTCATGTAGTCTTGTGATGTAAAACTGAAGGATCCTTTGCAGGTTTCGGCCTCAAGACTTTTCTATTCAAGCCAAATTCGTAACAGAGGTGATTCTCTTGCCCATATTGAAATTACTTTGTTTATTTCTGTGCCTCTTTACTATACAACCTTCTTTTGTGTGTATACTCTTTTTCACTAATAATAGTTCGGCTGAAATTATTTGTATGGGGGAAGCAATATTGGTTAGCTTATTTTCTCATCGTCTTGGTTGCATTTGGGCGGATTGATGTCTCAAATACGACTTTTGGATATTATTTTGGTATGAATCTGGTCAGTATACAATGTACTATTTATTTATTTCTTCACATGTCTGTAATACAGGTTGAGATTGGATTTGTATCTGCACAGGAACCGCTATGAATTGAAACAAGCTCCCTATTTTTGTACTTATGGTCCTGTCTTCGCAAGAGGCTTTTTCTTTCCCAGGTATTTGCATCCTAGCTTAAAGAAAATGGTAATTCTATTCAACATGTTAGCGTATTTGTGCGAGCCTCCCTAAAAACCTCAAGATTATTTTATAGGAATTGCAATGTTCTTATGGTGAATTGACAGTCCCTATTCTCCCAAACCACTCCCGAAAAGTGTGTTTATTCATATAAAAAAGTGCGCGCCGGATCACACTAGTATAACACAGCTCGTATAAAGCAGTCATATAAAGCAATTCTCAAACTAAAAAGCAATAAAAAAACAGTGATGCCTCCTGTTACAGAAAACATGATGGTTCAATCAACCAAGCGATCTAAAATCATAACTTCGACATCTTTTCTATAGAAGTATGATAAACAATCGGATGATGAGACGAAATCAAATATTTCTAAGAAAAGAAGAAATTATGACACTATGGAATTTATTTTGCTAGACAATTTAATACACAAGTGAGAAGCCATGTTGATATGTGCCATGGCTTGACTTTGTGATGAGTAATTGACTTTGGTTTATTCCTTATGGAACATAGATATACATGTAAGTTTATGAGGATTGCATAAGATTTGGTTTTTGTCAAGATACTCATCAAGAGGGAGATTGAGAAGCCATGTTGAGATGTGCCATGGCTTAGTTTTGTGATGACTACTTGATATTGGTTTCTTCCTCATGGAACATAAATAGTAATGTTTATTTATGAGGATTGTATGAGATTTGCTTTGTGTCAATATACTCATCAAGGGGGAGATTGAGAAGCCATCTTGAGATGTGCCATGACTTGATGACTGTGATGAGTAATTGACTTGGTGTTGAGTTGAAATGCGGAATTTTGAGATCGCTTTAGCTTGTTTGTTTTGGCAACTTTGATTGTTGCTTTATGACTAATCAGAGTTGATGAAGGTGTTGGTGAAGGTGGGGGAGAAGTAAATGTGTTTTCTTGTCTCATGATGTGTAGGTCAATGTAGTCAACTTGATGATCAACGGCAGGAGGATCGGGACCAAGCGGGGGTTGGGGCCGGACGATCGAGAAGCCGGGTGAAGTCAAGGGTGATTCACACCGTACACGTGGAGAGGACAAGAAGCACATACGGTGATCCACACCGTACACGTGGAGAGGACAAGAAGCACATACGGTTTCGCGGTTTGGCCTCAAAACCGTGGAGGTGATGAAGACGGCGTGTTGACCAGGGTCAAGGCGAATGGGAGGCCGAGTCAAGTGAAGGGTCCCGACGGGCTGGGACCGAGGAGACTTGACGGCGATGAGGTTCGTGGGATGAGGTGACACGCTTCGGCATCGAGATGGTTTCCCAATTTGGCCTCAAAACCGGTGGTGGACGGTTTTCCGGCTTGGCCTCAAAACCGGTGGTGGACGGTTTCTCGGTTTATCCTCAAAACCGGTGGCGGACGGTTTCCTGGTTTGTGCCTCAAAACCGGTGGCGGACGGTTTCCCGGTTTGGTCTCAAAACCGGCGGTGGACGGTTTCCCGGTTTGGGCCTCAAAACCGGTGGCGGATGGTTTCCCGGTTTGGGCCTCAAAACCGGCGGCGGCGGATGGTGGTGCATGTGGCACCATGACGAAGGTAGCTTCGAGGTGAAGCTAAGTTGTGAAGGTCCCGACGGCGTTCAGGTGATGGAGAAAAAGTTGGACAAAAACGTCTTTATGTGTTGTATAGGTGTGTTGTAGTGTGAGGAGCATTTCCGGGATGTGGAAATGTCCAAGAGGATAAGGTAGGGGGCAGGTTGGCTGCCCACTTTGGAGGTTTTTGGTAGCCTCTCATTTGGGTTGTGGGGAGAGGGCTTGAGAGAGGAGAGAAAGGAGAGGGGAGAAGAGAAGAGATGGCTCTTTGGTTGAGCTTTTTTTTATACTTAGTTTGTGTATTCTAGGGAGTGGCTTGACACATACATCTTTAAGCAATACAAAGTATGAATTCGTACTCAAAGTGTTCTCCTCATCTTGAATCCCGAATTTGTTATTTTCCCCATTTTCGAAGCTGTTTTTGGGTGATTTTCGATTCACCTTGTGTGATGCATTTTGGGATGGATTTCTTGAGGGATCTTGGTGCTATGACATGCTAGAACAATCCTCTATGGTTACTTAACCAAATCCAAGGCACGAGCACCTTCAATTTCATGGATTTGTGAAGTTTTGTCCAAACCCTAGTTCATCCGGTGAAATCCAAAATTCGTGTGGAGTTCTTGGTGTTTTTGGTATGGATTTTTTTGGATGATGTTCTCCATCTCAAGGTGAAGCTACGGTTCAAATTTCGTGAAGTTTGGAGGTCGTTTGGTTGGATTTCGAGCTTTGGAGCATCTGTTCTTGAGTTTCCCCGAGCTGTCTTGTAGCTGGTGAAAGTTCCGACACAAGTTCCCACACTTGGCGGAAGTTCCGACACTAATTAGAGAGTTTTTGTCGGAACATACGAGACTTGACGGAACTTCCGTGAATTTACAGAGAGTTTTTTTCGAAACATCCGTGAATGTCTCACCAGAACATCCGTGAAGTTACAGAAACTTCTAATCGGAACATCCGATAAGGTCCGAAGTTTGGTACTCTCTCTTTTGATCGTGCTTTGTCCAATTTGTTTCCGCATTTGCTTGTATCACTTCTTAACCATTCGTAGGATTAGCACATCATCTCTAATTGATGTGTGTGGTCTTGATGGTTAAAAAAGAGGTGCGTTGGGTTGTAATTGGGTCATAGGCCAAGTTCTTGTGAAGAATTTTTATCAGCTCCCATTCAGCCCCCCCCCCCCCCCCCCCCCCCTCTGGTCGCCTTTTCGGTCCTTTAACAAGAGTTCCATGCTTCAAATCGAAGCTTCTTTAAAGACATTGAAAGTAAAAAAATAAAATTAAAAAGATTAACTGGAAGCATGTCCAAAACGTCAAACTAGGTATGCTTTGTTTCAGTAAATCATCCATATTTACATACGAACATTACAGGATTGGAACACTGCCTAGCATTAGGTATGCTCTACCAAAACCGCATTGCAGTGCAGCAGAATTTCGGCGTGCCCATGGATGTCGTTCACCGAGGAGGCAAGGAGTAGCAATACGCGCAGCTGGCCATCATCTGAGCGCATCCTGGCCACACACCCGTGAGTTCATGCATCTCGTAGACCCAGTCCGTGATGTCGGTCAGGTCCTGGGTTGCGTATCCCGTCGTCTTGATCATCTCCTCGCTCCATAGCTCCTCCTGCGGCGGCGGCGGCGCGGAGCACGACGTCGCGGAGTCGACGATACGCCTCGCGACCAGGATCGCCGCGGCCGCGACGGCGGACGGCAGGAGTGGCACGCACCGGTAGTCGAGCAACGTCATGTCGGCCAGGTGGTGCGCCAGCGACCTCACCGCCGTTCCATCCTTGTCGCGCCTCGTAAAGTGTTCGACGAACGTGTAGGACGTGGGCCCACTGAGGCGGTAGCCGAGGGCGGCGACCAGGTCGCGCTCCGCGTCGACGACCTCGCGCCGGGTGCAGCCGACGTCTCGGGCGATGGTGTCGGCGTTGATGCGCGTCCACGATGTCTTGCAGTCCTCGTACTTGGCCGCGGTGAAAGCCGCCACGGCGCCGAGGAGGCGGAGGTCGCCGCAGATCTTCTTCTTGGCTGAGAGGAAGCGGTCAACGTAGGAGACGGCGCGGTGGATGGCGCCGGGAGGCAGGTCGCGGAACCGGGAGAATCCGTGCATCCACGTGACGAGCTCGGCGCGATCGAGCATGGTCATCTGCCCCTCTTGCGTCGTCCAGAGATAATCCGCCGACGGCCGCTCGGCGGGGTCCTTCTCCATGTTCCGGAACGTGGCGTCGATGTCGCCGTCGTACGCCTCGCTCGGCTCCGGACGCTTCTCGGACGCCGTCTTGATCGTCTTGAAACCGGTGCAGGCACAGTCGTCGTCATCGCCGTAGCTGAAGGGCGCTCGAAGCTCGGCTACGGGAGTCGTCGGGCCGTCGTCACGGGCCACGGCGAGAGGGGCAGATGATCCGGTGGTAGCCGCAACCTTGACGCTCCTGACGCCGCGAAGAAAAGCCTCGAACTCGTTGTCGTGTCGCCGTGGAAGAGCAAGGAACTCCGCGGACGGCATCGGCAGGGCGGAGGGGTCGGGCGTGAGGCCCGTGTGCGCGTGCACGGCGAAGTTGATGTCGCCGAGCAGCGCGTCCATCTCGACGGCGTCGTCATAGTCGTCGACGTACCCGCACATCGACAGCGCGGCTCTGCCGTCGAGGCCCGCCGGAAGTGCGAAAGGAGCGGCGGTGCACATCATCATGGTTCTCGCTGCGCAACAAGCAGAGCAACGAGCTCGCTCTTTCGCCGAGGAAAGGAACCGGGAGGAAGAGGAGGTGTGGTTTGATCGTGTGTGCGTATGGAGCGAGGTGGATGGCGGTGGCTATTTATCGATGAGGTGTCTTGGTTTTAGGGCTCCGGCGCAGTGGTGGATGCTCGCGGATGATCGACGCAACCACCTGCGTATCGATGAAGCACTCGGAAACGGAAGACGACTCGGATTGGTTTGCTGTCTGCACACGCGCGCGTAACCAACCACACCGCGCGAGGCATGGCAAACCGTTGTTCTCTCGGATTGCGAAGTCAGTGCCACGAGAGGTTCGGGTTCCGAACGTGTAGGCGGTGTAAATTAAAGCCACAACTACGCATATTTGCACGCTCTGCTTGGAACCAAATGTCCCAATCAATCGTGCCACAGTATGTGCTTCAAGCAGCTGAGCCACATGGTGGCACGATCAGTCAGTCCGTGTGTTCATGGACATCTCGTCAAGTCTAAGAAAATTCTACATGTACTCTTTCCACAAGAGCACATACCCTGTTTTCATTCAAATGTTTTTTATGAAAAATTGAGAAGAAATAACGAATGTTTTTGCTACTTTATTGACTGGATATTGAAGTGCAACACAGGCTTCTGCTCATGTCAGATCAGTCCCTCTACATGACGGTCTACATAATCTATCTTGTTCAGAAATTACAGCAGGGGAACACTTAATGAATCCGAGATGCGGTACAAGGATATCAAAGTGGGTGTGTTCTGGATATGCCATTTCTACAGGCTGGTAATCGAAATTGTATCAATGGCACCGATGTCCCATGGGCAAGACACCAAAGATCAGGGATGGAATTCCTGAAGCGCAAATGACAAACTCCTCCAGACTACATGACATCAAATATCAAGGATGAAGATCCAGAAGAGCTCTTTGCCAGCTTTGTAAAAATTAATGGGATGTTGCATCTTGGAGCTATTTGTAACCATATGTTCTTGTATGCTTTGTATATTTGAGCATTTTATGGATGAAAAGAAATGTTGATGGATTAACAACTTTAGTGCAACTGCACCTTGTAGCCAACTTGAGATCAGATGGCTTGTGTGAAGCAACAAATTGTTCAAGACGAAGAATATAATTCTAACATTATAAAGTGCAGCTCGATTTGATCTTGTATAAGGTACGGTACAGAACCTCTAAAATAGTTAACTCGGAATCAGTAAAATAAAATATAGTGTGAACCTCTAAAAAATTTAACTCAAAAGGTCTATGATCCAGGTCTATTTAAGCAAAAATTTCCGGGACCAAAACAGTGAAACTTAGGAAACAAAAAATAATAATTGTAGCTCCAGAAAACGAAAACAACCCATTTTTATACCAATCAACAAGTAATCTGTATACTTGAGCCATCTTGCATAGCCTGAAGAAAGCGTCCTATGATAATTAGTCATTACGAGGTCCTGTATATTATTTTCTTGAATAAATAAGTTTAAGAAATTTTGATTGCAAGGACAAATGGTACTTAGAAGATTCATTTGTAGCAGGACAAATGTAAGTAATTCAGAGGGAGAGGGACAACATTTGTTTTTGTTTTCTTTTTTTTCTTGTCAGGCAAAATAAACTATATATGGAGAGAACAAATGACCACCTTGGTTGAGCATGTCAGAACAATTTTGAAACAACCACCGTCATTAAAATATAGATGAAAACACACTAAGCATGGTAATCTAGCAATATTTATTAGTTGTAACTGATAACACATTTTTTACCTGTTAAAAGGAGTGTTACATAGATTGAAAGAAGCCCTAGAAAGGTATTGTCTAATGAATCTGCACATATTTATTCATTTGCAATTAAGAGATGCTCCTAAGGAAGAGAGTAAATGCTATGCGAATAGTGAAAGTAACATACATAAAGAAAAAGTCTATCTCATTTAGTGAAATCATAATAAAGAGCCATGATGTTCTACTCAATCTGTAATTGATCGATGTTCAAGATCTTGTATCGGTAAATACTCCTTAAGCTCAGAAGAATAGGACTCCGTATACAAGCAGTCATTTGGCTTTTAACAATGGCAAGAATGATCAGAAATTGGACAACCTTCATGACATTTCAAGCTCGATAGCAAACTAACTTGTGAAACGAATTGAGAAAGCCGAGCTAACAATACGTCCAACAAGTGGTGGGCAAGGAAGGAGAGCATTAATGCACCAACATGGAAGAAGGCATTTGGACATCTACAATGTCAAGGCATTGACTATATATAATCGAAAAACATGAAGAAAGAGACACGAGAGGTGGTGCATGTACTTCGTGACATGCTTAGCGAAGCTATGGGGGCCATCGAGGGGCTCACGTAGCTGTCCAACTAGACACAAGAAGTGATGGCGATGCGCAACTACGTCAAGCAACTATGGTGCTCACTCGTAGAATTCAGGTGGTCGCTTGCCACCATGATCGAGGCTTGTGACCTGATGCTTGAGCTGGAGACAAGCGTCACGCCCTGTACGAGGCTAGATTGTGGGAAGGAATGACGGCGCAGTAGCCAAGCCACCTGTTGTTGGGCGAGGGTTGTAGGGTACATCACTCATTCCACTGTTTCCTTAATCTTGTAACAACAACATTAATTAAAAAAAGGAAGGAATACATGTTTATAATACATACATTGAAGAAATCAAAGCTGCATTTTTTATGCTCAAGGTTGAATGTAGCTTGAGGTCACAGCTTGACCTATGTGGTTTGACGTAGCTCGCCACCCGGGCCGGGTTAAATGGGCCGGCAAGAAGCACAACTGTTTTGGTCAGACACAAGTATGCCACGGCACAACGTTAGATAGACTCGGGCTAGCACGACATGGGCTGTGCTTGGGCAGAGAGAGTCCATTGGGCGGTTAGAGCACGGCCCATTTAATGTTCTTGCCTCTGACAAGATTTGGTCCAGGCAGGCCGTATTCATTTCTAGAGCAAACAACGACTCAGCCCGTGTGTAGTTCATTAACTCCCCAACACCTCCCCTCCCCTCCGGGTGAAAATTAATGTTATTGCAGATCAAATAGCTCCTCTCTGGTGGATCGATAAAGAATCATCCGATGCGCGTGCAAAGAGATCTCAGATTATGGAGCTGTTTAATTCCTATACCGGCCTCTTACATAGATGTGTCTTCACACATACACACACACACACAGCGCAGGGGCGGTTACATCACACGTAACAAGAAGAAAAAACATATTCGACTTTTGGTAATTCCTTACACCTCCTCTGTCCTCTTCTTGATCGCTGAGGGACCAGTCGTACAAATTCGACGGGCTGGTAGAGCGGGGAAGGTGGGTGTAACACCCCGACTTTTGGAGCCAAAAAGGAAAAAGAGAAAAGAAAAATAAAAAGGAATAAAAATCACTCTAAATTAAAAATTTTGTCCAAACTCTTACCTTGAAATAATTTTTCAAAATAAAATTCACTAAATAAATCAAACTTAGTTTGAATATGAAAATTTCGAAATATAAAACTTGTGCTCAAGTGTTTGCCCTCATTTAAAAATATACTAAAAATTTGAAGCTTTTGAATTTTCAACAAATAAAATCAAAGTAGGATTAAAACCCCAAGTTGATTTTCAAAATTTTGAATTTTAAATCTGCATCAAAATCTCATCATATTCATTTCTGTGTTTTATTTGATTTATTTTGAGTGTTTGATCAACCTTTGTTTTTGTTTGAATTTGAAATCTCTTCAAAATTAAATTCCAGAAAAGTTTAAACCTTTTCTTTACCTATCGGGCCGCATTTTCTCTTTTCCCTGAGCCGGCCCGTCTCCCTTCCCTTCTTCCCGGGCCGCGCTTCCTCCTCCAGCCCACGATCTCCAGCCCAACATCGCGTGCGCCAGCCCAGCCCGTTCCTCCGCCCCTGAGTCGCTGACGTGCGGACCCCACCTGTCATCCGCCTCCTCCGAGCCGTCCCGTCCGACGCGACGCCGCCGCGAATCCAGCGCCGCCCATGCCGCCGCCCATCCCCGCATGCCGGCGCCGTCGTAGCCGCTACGAAATCGTTGCCGTGGCCGCTACTCCTCCACGCTTTTAAAAACCGGACGAGCCCCTCCACTCCCGCACTCACGAGCTCCCCTCTCCCTCTTCTCTCTCTCCACTCCGGTCACCACTCCGGTGAACTCGCCCTCGCCACGGAAGCCCTTCCCCTTCCTTCTTCTTCCTCGCTGAGTGTTCCCGAGCCGTACGCCACCTCGTCCCCTCTTCCTCTGGCGCAGCCGAGCTCCGAGGAGCGACATCGATGACTAGGTCAACCCGCCACTGTCACCTCCCTCGGCGTCGGCCATCTCCTGGCCTTCCCTGGCTCCACTGAGCCCATGGTGAGCTCCCCAAGCTCCTCTCTCTCTCCCGCGCTTCCTCTTTCGTTCATTCCCCTTATGCGCACACTCCTTCCCCTTTTTTCCCCTCGGATGCCGACGAGCCGCCCGCCTCCGGCGAGCTCGCATGGCCTCCCCAATGCTCCGCGACGACGACATCAAGTAGCTATCACTCCGCCTTCGCGTATGGATCCCATAGGAGCCCTTTGTGCCATCTCTCGTCGACAGAAGCCATCTCCGGCGATGTCTCCGGCGACCGCGCCACCGCGCCACACACCTCCGGCCGCCGCGCCCAATCCCCTTTCATCTGAGCCCTTCGATCTCAATCCAGTGGCCCAGCCTCTCCCGGTCCACCGTGGACCAATGGACCCGAGCCGAGCCAGGTCCACAGATACCGTGGACCTGGTCCACAGATTTTCTAACAAGAAAATAATTCCAAAAATCCCAGAAAATCCCCAGCCCTGTACATTTTGCAGATAAGCCCCTGACCTTTTCAATAATCATGTTTAAGCCCTACCTTTTTACAGAAAAGTACCTAAACTTTTTTGTAATTATGTTTTAGCCCCTGTCTTCTTGCACCAAGGTCCCTAACATTTTCTTTAATTACAGAAGGGTCCCTAGAACTTTCTGTAATTATCTTTAAGCCCTTAAAACCTTTTTGTAATTACAATCAAGCCCCAGAACTTCAAATCCCCATAGCTTCTTAACCCTAGCTCCGTTTTGAGCGATTCTTGCGCTCACGCGTTCGTAGAAACGCGAAGTACCTCATGGTACTATTATTGGAACTTCACACTATACCTAGACATCATCAATGCCCTAAAACCCTCTCTAATATTATATCCTTTTCCTGACAATCATGCGACGTCAATCTCGCACATCGCAATCATCGTCCACCTGCACCCAACCAATCTTGTAGTACCATTTAGTCTAGTACCTTCTTTATCATAACCCCGCTTCATCCTTGTATCGCACATCCACACATTCGCTTACTAGCATTAAATCTAACGATATATCTCTTATGTCGTTTCACTTCAAAATCCAATAACCTCCTTCTATCACGAGCTCAACTCAAAACCTAGCTTTGATCAATCATCGCTCAATCAAACTTAACCCATCAATGCCTGCAACACCTATCCCAAAAGCTCTCACCAAATCCTACCAAACCTTATCAATTTGTTATCCTCTTTTAAAAGTGCTCTTTTATTGGCTCTTATTGGAGTTATTGTCTTGTTGTTATTCTAATTGCCAGTTGTCTTTATTTGATCTTAGTGTTTTATCTGGAGTCGTGCATTCATGTCATACATGCTCACGTACACGTACCATCGTCATGCTTTTGACGCATGACAACCAACTTAATAAATAATAACTTAGTCTTAGTAATTAATCAATCTAGTAAGTAATTAATAGCTAATCATCATTAGTTAACGATATAAGGTATAGGAGCCATAAGCTGACACACCTCGTACTTCGTACACGTGTTGCATGAACCTTTATATAGGTTAGTACCTATATAACGGCTAGTGCCACGCATGTACGAATAACACGTACACACTCAGTCCCGTCACTTCATGCATTCATGCCCTTCTGTTCGTGTTTAGCATTTCTCATTACACCAAAAGCCATAGAGTACGATGCATCACCCCTAATGGCCTTTTTAAGGTAACAAAACCTTGTTAAAGTAAAACTGGATGCATCATCCGTGTTTTGAGTCTTTTGTTCTTCATTTGCTTTCTATCGGTTTTGTTGGAGTTAATTGGATCTTATTCGGCTCTTTTTGCTCTTTGCTTCCTTTTGCGGTAGTTTATTTATACGTAGTGTTTTATGCGCTAGATTACGCGAGAATCGAGGAAGAGCCAGAAGAATCTAAGTACTCGTCGAGAAATCTCAGGTCAAGACCCGTCGAAAGATACGAGCTTCAAGGAAGGACTCGAAGGCATCAACTTCGACAGAAAAGACTAAAGGCCCAGAACTTAAAGATTAGAAAAGCGATTATGAGGCAAGCCCTAACTCCCTTTGATCATGTTGATCCCATGATTGCAAAATAATCCTACCTAGAGCCTGATTTTTAAATAAACATGCATGGTATTTAAAGGTGATTTAAATGCTAGAAGATCCTAAGTATTATTTGATTGCCATGCCTTAATCCTGATTATCCTGATTCCTTGTTATCCTTAGGAACCAACATCATTAAATTACTTAATGATATGTTGGATTGCTTTGCCGCTTAGGACTATCACCATGTGTTTAATTAATCTTGCTCACATGTTTTTGTGTTAAAATGCGTGAGTCTTGGTGGCGTGTGTAAATGTGAAAATGAGTGGGTTTGGTGATAAAGTGCAACCCATAGTGGGGGATGTTTTGACGGGACCAGGCGAGGTAGTCCTCAGTGGGAGCCTATCTCTGGGACGCCATTCCTCGTGAGGATTGGCTATTGAAGATGCCTGGTTCGGTCGTATAAGGACCGATTCTTGTGCCGCCTTGCCTAACACCATACGCACATCCACAAGCCATGAATAGGCATGGGATTGGAACCACACCCTACTAGTACTCACCCGGTACCACCCGGAGGCAGGAGATTGCAACGGAATCCTAGGAGAAGACTCGTTCGTTGGTGAGTGTTCGAGATCCGGCATTTGTGAATCTGGCCATATTATTGATTGTGAAGCCCCTGGTGATGTCCGTGGGGGATGCCGTGGTGGTACCAAGTAGGTACGGGACCTTTAGTAGGACAGTCCAAACCGGGACCCCGGGGAGGACTGGACTACCTTATGGAGAAAGTTGTGCACCCTCGGCCGAGGTTAAGAATCTATCCGGATAGCCGTGTTTCACGGTAATGGACAACGCGAAAGCAATGGCCACACTATGATTAGACTTCCTGTGTGAGTTATCCTTGGCGTGTTTTTGGAATACACCGGCGTGGAGCCGTGTGCTGGTTTCCGGCCAGCATTAAAAGTGAGGAACTGGCGGGATTGAACCATTATCTCCCCCAGGGCCGACCAACCCCACTATATGATAACAATATTGACTGTAGTTTGCGAACTGGTTTTGTTTGCAAAACAACCTTTGCATAAAATTGACTTTCCGCCAACACAAGGAACCCTCAGCCTTTACTTTGATAAACCCTTGCATATGTTTTCCCCTTGTATTAGGGTTTGCTGAGTACCTTATGTACTCACGCGTTTGCGCCTGTTGTTTTTAGTGAAGTGAAGGCTTCGTAGGAAGCGGCGACGTGTTGGTTTTCGGTTCTGCTTCTCAAGTCTGCCTGTGGCTTGGGTCGTGCTTTCCGCTGTCTGTGTGTGATTGCTTTGCCTTATTTGACGGAAGGACTTAGATACTTCTGCATCCTTGTCGTACCGCCACTAAAGGCTCAATAAATTAGGTACTATTTTTATTTACCTATCCGAAGTATGCTTTTGATTATCATATATGTGTTCCTATGTATATCAGCTACTGATCGAGGGACTGATACATGATGCACAGAGTACTCTAGAGATAGGGGACGACAGTGGGTGATTCTCCAAGTACTCGACGCACTCCTTGCTCACCCTCACCGTCACCTTCTTGCTCCTCTTCCTCGAGCTCGACGGTGGCTTGTCCTTCATCTCCTTTTTTGAGCGCACTCCTTCATCTCCTTTGTCCTCGTCGAGTTTGAGCTCCTTGAGCGCCAAACGGGCTGCCTGCACAGTCCTTGTTCGAATCCGAATTATCCGATACGTATGTTGCGGCGGCCTTGGACCCAGGAAGCCCAATGGACGACCTACCCACAAGCCCAAAAATTCCTTTGTGTCATTCTGGCTTTTTTTTAGGTTCAAAATAAAAAACACAAATTAAATTCCTGGGCGGACAATGACCTCCCCCCAATGGTTCTGAGGCTACGCTGTGCACTTCGGCGAAACTTACCGAAACTGCCTTGACCCACATTGCCGTGACCGCAGTTTTGGACCTTCTGGTGCATTTGCTGGCCGTCAATCCCTATCCGCAAGCTCTTTGCCGTGACAGATGGAGCGGATAGGCGTGACGACCGATAATGACAATGCTGCTGTCTTCCATGTTTAGACCTGGAAGGCTGGAACTACAAATACGCACGCACCCGAACAATCTCATCATCTCATCACCACCCTGTGCCTCGCCATCCGTAGCTACGCTAGCTCACGACGGTCGAAACCGACGACGGCGAGATCAGCAGCTAGCTCGGATGGCGCTGTCGCAGAAGACTTGGGTCGCCGCCGGCCTGGGCGCGCGGCTGCTGATGCTCGCGTTCCTGGCCATGGCCCTGCAGCTCACGTACAACAACCTGCACAACGGCACCAGGCTCGACTACAGCAACTGGCACAACTGCAACAAGCTCAAGAGCTACACGTATATACGCGCATGCCTGCCTGCCTGCCTCCTTGTTATTTAGCTGCGCTGATCGATCGATTATTTGTTCCACCCGGTATTTTGTCGCAGATGATCAGTGCGTGCGTACGTACGTACGTTCGTGCTGGATTGAACCGTGTGAATTCTTGACCCTTTGTACTGCTGCATGCTTTGCCTCGCTTATGTGAAGGTACGCGATGGTAGCGGCGGGGGTCGGGATGGCGGGCGGCCTGCTGCAGGTCCCCATCGCCGTCTACCTCCTCTGCAAGAGCAAGCGGATGGCGCCCAGCGTACTCGTCCTCGACATCAGCATGTACACAGACATCGTAAGTACATACATACAGTGTTACTGTATACATATCACATATGCATAAATAAACCTCTTATCAATTACCACCTTGCTGTGCTTACTATACTACGTGCAACCGTGATCGATGCAGGTGGTCACCACCGTGCTGGCCAGTGGAGTCGGCGCGGGGTTCGGCGCCACCAACGACGCCTTGCAGATCATCAAGTTTCAAGTATGGGATGGATTGGACGGGCCACCGCAACCAGAATGACCCGAAGGGCGATCTCACAAGCTTCTTCAACAAGGGAAACGTCGCCATCTCCTTCCTCCTCGTCGGCATGGTCCTGTCCGTGTTCGACGCCGTCGTCTCCGCCAGGCTCCGGGCTCGGGCGAGCGACGACCTCGCCGACGACTGACCGATCGGCACGGTCGAGGCCGGCCGGGATCAGCTTGTACTTAATTAGTTCCTGCTACTCCTTCAACTGCATGCAGAACCGTCGCTCCTCTGTAAACAATACAATAAAGAATGTACCAAACGTGTTGTTTGATCGCGTTGTTCGTTGTTGGTTTACTCTCTGGCACATCGCCGAGCCGAGGTGGCCCGCCGGCGTCACCGTTGTTGGAGAACCGATCTGAGACCAAATGTACAAGGACACAAAAAGGTAGCGCCAAGATCTTCCGGACGGGCCAGCTTCGAGTTTACTATTACTAAATCAGTGATACCAAGAACTAGGAAATGAAATTATTGGTGACCCGTGACATACAACTAATTCACAGACATCGCCTAGGCGAGCTTTCAAGCACAAACGAACTTTGGAGAATGCTCCTCGTCCAATCCACGGGGCCGCCAGTGACCATGTGTTCATTGTACGTCTTGTTACTCCTGTTGGAATCGTACTTTATCTGTAACATAGGCTCAATAGCGTTATAGCGAGATAGACGAATCGTTTCTGCAGTTTTAAGTGTTTGCAACTTGTAGCTGCATGTCTGTGTCAAGAAGCTCTCATGAAGGGTGTGTCGACAAAGGTAACATGTTTATTTATGTGGTAATGTTCGTTGTATCCGTGATTAGTCTTGGAATTAGGATCGGCGCCATGAGTTCTGTGTTCTCTTTTCCCTGATCGAGTGATTTGAAATGCAGAGTTGGCCCCTGTTTTGAGCTCTGAATTGGAGGATGACATCTTTCGATGAAGGTCGTCATGTGTATGCGCTCTCTTGGCAGAGTACGGTACAGTTTAGCAGATGGATCTGGTTTTCACCAGAATTTCAGGCGTTTATCAGAACACGGAATGCTTTCTGACCTGACAGAATAGTTGTGCGCAGCCCAGGTGTGTCTGAACGCTGAAGTGTCTATATGCAGCGCAAAGCCGACAGTCCGGTTCTCTGTTCAGGGCACCGCTTTGCATCACTCTGTCCGTGACCGTTGGATCGCCAGTGACCGAGGAAAAATACACATTAATCGAAGCTGATTGGCTCATCCACTTTTCAAATAATCTATCTCGAGCCACATTTTGGTTTCATGAACTATTACATCACAGTTACTACCCCGCTGCTGGTGTGCACGAGCACTTCGAACACAGCTTCAGACATTGTCGTCAAACATCTTCAGTGCCATGCGTCACCCAGTTAGTCGACAATCGGATAATGAGGTGAAATCAAATATGATACCGTGAAATTTGCATGATGGTCAAATACACTGAGATGCACGCCGGAAATCTTGGATCACGTTACTTTGCGCGGAAAACAGAGCACAACAAATCTTTGTCTCTGTAATCCATCGAGATGTACATACATACGAACATTACAGAACGGATACGCTGCCTAGCCCTATGTAAAGCTAGCTCTGCCAAAATTGCTTTCCAGCACCAGCAGCGTTTCTACGTGTCACGAAGGTCGTCGATATTCAGCGAGGAGGCAACGAGTAGCTGTACACGCAGTTTTCCATCATCTGAGCGCACCCTGGCCACACGCCCCTCAGCCCGTGCATGTCGTAGATCGTCTCGGTGATGTCGGCCAGGTCTTCAGTATTGTATCCGGTCATCTTGATCATCTCCTCGCTCCACAGCTCCTCCTGCGGCAGCGTCGCGGAGTTGAAGACGACGCGCCTCGCGACCAGGATCGCCGCGGCCGCGACGGCGGACGGCACGAGCGGCACGCAACGGTAGTCGAGCAGCGTCATGTTGGCGAGGTGGTGCGCCAGGGACCTCACCGCCGAGCAATCTTGGTCGTGCCGCGTAAAGTGGTCGACGAACGTGTACGCCGTTGGCCCGCTGAGACGGTAGCCAAGGGCGGCGACCAGGTCGCGCTCCGCGTCGATGACCTCGCGGCGGGTGCAGCCGACGTCACGGGCGATGGTGTCGGCGTTGATGAGCAGCCACGAGGTCCTGCGGTCGTCGTACTTGGACGCGGCGAACGCGGCCACCGCGCCCAGGAGCCGGAGGTCTTGAGCGTCGAAGTCCAACTTCTTTGCGGAGAGGAAGCGGTCGACGTAGGAGACGGCGCGGTGGAGCGCGCCGGGGGGAAGTAACAGGAACCGGCCGAACCGGGAGAACTCGTACATCCACGTCACGAGCTCGGCGCGATCGAGCATGGTCATCTTGCCTTCCTGCGTCGTCCAGAGGTAATCCGCGAAGGGCCGCTCGGCGGGGTCCTTCTCCATGTTCCGGAACGTGGCGTCGATCTCGCCGTCGTACGCCTCGCTCGGGTCCGGACGCTTCTCGGACGCCGTCTTCATCATGTCGACGCCACCGGTTGTGCAGGCACAGTAGTCGTAGCCCTCGGCGGCATCGTCGTCGCCGTAACTGAACGGTGCTTCAAGCTCTGCTACTGGAGTCGTCGGGCCGTCGTCGTCGTCAGGAGCCGCAACCTTGACGCTCCTGATGCCGCGAAGTAACACCTCCAAGTAGCTGTCGTGTCGCCGAGGCGGAGCACGGAACTCGGCGGACGGCATCGGCGGGGCGGAGGGGTCGTCGGGCGTGAGGCCCGTGGTGGTGGGGTGCCCGTGCACGACCAAGTCGATGTCGCCGAGCAGCACATCCATCTCCGCGGCGTCGTCATAACCCTCGTCGAACCCGCACATCGACGGCGCGGCTCTGCTGTCGAGGCCCGCCGGAAGCGCGAAAGGAGCGGCGGTGCACATCATCATGGTTCGCCGCGCAAGATGCAAGCAACGAACTCGCTCTCTCGCCGATCGAGGAACCGGGAGGAAGAGGAGGTGTGGTGTTGATCGTGTGTGCGTATGGAGGGCGACGATGGCGGTGGCTATTTATCGATCAGCTGCCTCGTGTTTAGGGTTCCGACGCAGTGGTGGCCGGATGCCGCGCTTATTTGAGGGGCGAGGCCTGCGACGTACCACGCGCGCGCTGTCGCGGATGATCGACGCAACCACCTGCGTTACAACGAAGCACTCGGAAACGGATGTCGACTCGGACTGAGTACGGCGCAACTAACCGCGCGCTCGCGAAGCATGCCAGGCATTGCAAAAACTGTTGTTCACTCGGATCGTGAAATCTCAGTACAAACTAGATTTCGGATTCCGAACGTCGACAGACGTTGCAAAGCCACGGGCAAGGTTGGGATTGTGGAATCAGCGCAAGGTGGCCCATGGTTGCACGAGACAGCACGTTCATGGATTTGTGCTCCACGTCAAGGCAACAAATAGAAAATTCTTTGGCTACGAATTAGGATTTCAACACACCGTCGATCAAGTGAGAACCAAGGATCCTCTCCACCACTTAGTCCACCGAGACAAGCTCAGTTAGTCAGTTTGCACAAAGTCATAGAAAACGCCATGGATCAAAGGAAAGCGACACCATGTACCTCCACTTCGCCTCCTCGTATCAAATGTAACTGTTTGAGCCACTTTCACCGTAGACATGCGAGGCCTCGACCTACGAAAACGTTGTTGTCGAAGAAAGATTTGATGGCCTTGGGCTGAAGCCCTCCAAAAGACAATACTGAAATGGAGAAGGGAAACGAGAGTCAACCAAATTTCCAATACATTGAGCGCGCAAAAAGAGCTTTTGGGCCTCCAAACACATCTCCTCGACGTCGTACATTCTAGGAGGAACATCACACGGTAACCTTTTAAGCACTGTCTCGGAATTGGCATACTACCTCCATTCAAAATGTTCTTAGAACAGATGTATTAGCTTGGATTTTTTTAAATTGTTTTTATCAAATTCTTTATGTTTCAAAACAGAGTCATGCCTAATGCGGAATATTTCATTTATTTTACAATTACAATAATTGATTCTTATGTAATAAACGTTGGGCACTTAGAAACGATATCTACATAACTTTCTTGAGAAGTAGCTTTTCGTGCAAGGTACTTTTTTAAATAATTTTACATATTATAATAGTACAAAGTATAATGATGAAGTACATCTTTTAATGGTTGTATATTTCCAAAATGTCTTCAATTATTTTAATGGAGTTTGCAGGCACTAGCAAGGTTTTGTTTGGTTTGTCTCACAACAATTGAACTCTTTTTTTGCGTGGGTACAACAATTGAACTCAACCGCCTCGCCAAAAAAAAAAAAGAACTCAACCATGGAATTCATAGAAGTGCAGAACAATTATATTTGAAAGTATAAAACCCCAGAAATTGCTCATCCCAGATATGGACATTTAATAATCTCGACTGGTTTACCTCAAAAAAAAGAGAAGAAAAAAAAAAACACCAAGACACCAGTACGCCTCGTTCATCCACAAATTTCCTTGCACATTTCCAAATATCTCCAAGCATGTCATATAGACTGGGCCCACGCGCAGCTACCTCACTCCCCTGACTCCCACGGCCAGCCAAGAAAACAGTCGGAGATACTTTGGCCTCATCTGAAAAACTGGAGATGTTGCAGCTCGGATTCGTCCCTGAAGAACGGAGATCACTGGGTATCCAATGCGTCCAGTCGGACTAGCATATGTTTGCTCAGTTAAACGATACCGTGCTGTGCTAACTGTGATTTGCACATGTAGACGAATATGACTAAGTCTTGTAACCGTTGTAGTGGCTAACTAACTGGATCCTAGAAGATAGGCACGTAACCGTGCACTCTACGCATGTAGGCTTGATCGTTAGTCACGATCTCCCTTCCTGCGGTGTATATGTACAGCTCCTGGCAATAGAATCAGTGTGCATTGCCTCTTCTTCCCTCTACATGGTATCAGACTAATCTCGATCCCCTCGATCCCTCTCTTCCGCTGCTCTCATCCAAGGCAAGCCCCACTGCCTCCTCCAATGGCTCCTCCAGGAACGTCTCCAACCCTTTCCATGTCAATGTGCCGCCCCCGCTCGCCGCCTCCACCATCGCCATGATCAACATCCATGCCCATGTTCCCATCGTCCTAGATCTTGGCGATTCCCAATTCTCTGCCTGGTGCCAGTTCTTCGAATTGACGTTCCAGAAGTTCGGTGTCACGAATCACATAGATGGCACCGTTGATGCTGCTCTCATGTTCCACGATCCCGAGTGGCTCCATGTTGACTCCTGCATTGTCACCTGGTTGTACACCTCTGTCTCCAAGGATCTCCGCGGCATGGTCATGGTGCCGTGCCCCACGGCGTACGGCATCTGGACGGCGATCTGCAATCTCTTCCTCGACAATGCCCTGCAGCGCGCCGTCTACGCCCAGCAAGAATTCCACATCATGTACCAAGGCGATCTCTCCGTCAACGACTACTGCGGCGCCTCAAGGAACTCGCCGACACCTTGCGCGACGTCGGCGCGCCGGTGACCGACACGGCCCTCGTCATCAACACTCTCCGCGGCCTCAACGCCAAGTTTCACCAGGAGATTTCTGTTCTGACCAGTAAGGTGCCACCACCTGATTTCTTGTACACCAGATCCTATCTTGTTCAGGCCGAGAAGCGCATGGCGAACACGGCGCGGATGGAGGCCGCCACAGCTCTGGTGGCGTCCGCGACGTCGTCCAACCCCGTCGCCCGGATGGAGGCGGCCACTACCCTCATGGCCGCCGCCACCTCCAGCAACATGGCGCGTCCTCAACCACCTCCACCCGCCTCCACCGGCCCGCCAGGCTTCTCCGGCAACAACCATGGCGGCGATGGCGGCGGGAAACGGCGTTGGCGGCAGAAACGGCGGCGGCGGCGGTGATCGCCGCAAAAAGCGGAAGGCGTTCGATGGAAGCAACAGACCCGGTGGGCATCCCGGATCCAGCGGCGCACGTCCACCTGCACCGTCGAACCAACCGTGGATCGGGGTTGTCCAAGCCTGGCCCATGCCGCAGTGGCGTACTCCCACCGGCGGCGTGCTCGGGCCACGCCCCGGTCAGGCGCCCACTCAAGCTCTCCTCGCCGCGGCGGCACCGACCACCAACAACACGGGCAACCACACCAGCAATGGCTACACCCTTCCTCCGGCCCTCCTCTCCGTGCTTCAGGGCTTGTCCGTCGACGGGCAGCAGGGCAACGCCGATGAATGGCTGATGGACACAGGCGCCTCCACCCATATGGCAAACAATTCTGGTAACGCATCCACCGTCTCCCATCTATCCTCTCCACAGCACATCATTGTCGGTAATGGTGCGCCTGCTCCTGTTTATCATGTTGGTCGCGCTTCTGTTCCCACTTATGCTGCTCCTCTGCACTTGAACAATGTTCTTATTTCATCATCTTTGATTAAGAATCTTGTCTCTGTTCGCTCCCTAACTCGTGATAATGATGTTACGGTGGAATTTGATCGTTTTGGCTTTTCCATCAAGGATCTTCGCACTCATACGGTTCTTCTCCGATGTGATTCCTCCGGCGATCTCTACCCTCTGCGCTCTCCACATCGCAAGATCATCGGCCAACGCAACTTCCACGCCACACACAGCTCTGCTCTCTGGCACGCCAGACTCGGTCATCCCGGCAACGCCACTCTGCAACGCCTTTTAGCTTCATTTGATTTCACTTGTACCAAAGATGATGGCCACACATGTCATGCTTGTCGTTTGGGCAAACATGCGCGGCTACCATTCACAAGCTCGAATAATGTAGCATTTTTTTCCATTTCAGCGATTGCACTGTGATGTTTGGACCTCCCCAATTCTGAGCAATTCTGGATATAAATACTATTTAGTAATTTTGGATGATTACTCTCATTTTGTGTGGACGTTCCCCTTGCGGCACAAATCCGATGTCCTTGCCACTCTCATCTCCTTTCATGCTTTTGCGCGAACCCAATTTCAGCTACCCATCATGAGCTTGCAGACTGACAACGGCAAATAATTTGATAATCATGCCTTGCGTTCCTTTCTTGCTAGCCATGGCGTCGTCCTTCGTCTTACATGCCCGTATACGTCTCCACAAAACGGTCGCGCCGAGCGTGTTCTTCGAACTCTGAATGACAGTGTGTGCACACTGCTCTTTCACGCCTCCGTGCCAACAAACTTCTGGCCAGACGCCCTAGCCACTGCTACTTATCTACTCAACCGCAAGCCATGCCGCTCTCGCCAAAACAAAATTCCATATGAACTGCTCTTCGTTGCCTCCCTGACTATGATCATCTTCTCACGTTCGGATGTCTCTGTTTCCCGAACACTTCTGCAACGGCGCCGCACAAACTCGCACCGCGTTCTGTCGCCTGCATCTTCCTGGGGTACCCCGCAGAATCCAAAGGATATCGGTGCTATAACCCTGAAACCCGTCGCATCATCACATCTCGCCATGTTCTGTTTGATGAACACCAATTTCCCTTTCAACAGAACAGAGCCACGCCGCCGCATGCCGCCATGTCGCCACCAGTACATCAAGATGTGATACATCTGCATACTCCTGCCCCACGCGCTGCGACTGCCGCAACCGACGCACCTGCTGCACCACCACATCCACCTTCTCCACGAGTACCCCCACCAGCAAGCCCAGCACACCACTCGCCACCACCAGTCGCCACGCCGCGCACGACAGATGACATTGGCACGTCTGCCGCACACCGCGATGCCACCACCACTATCTCCGCACCTGCTGTTGTCGCTGCGCGCGCACCGCATCCCATGGTCACGAGAGCCCGTGCTGGAATTCATCGCCCTAACCCCGGATATGCTCATGTTGCTTCAGCAGGTCCGCCGTCGCCACCGACATCAGTATGCGCTGCCATGCGTGACCCGGAATGGCTCGCGGTCATGCAGGACGAGTACAAAGCCCTGTGTGACAACAGGACTTGGACACTGGTCCCTCGGCCACCTGGCGTGAATGTGATCACCGGGAAATGGCTGTTCCGCAACAAGCTTCTTCCTGACGGCACCCTCGAACGCCGCAAAGCGCGGTGGGTCGTTCGCGGGTTCAATCAGCGAGCCGGCGTGGACTTCAACCAGACATTCTCTCCGGTTGTCAAACCGGCGAGCATCCGCACCGTTCTTCACTTGGCTGCCTCACGCCGCTGGCCTGTCCACCACCTCGACGTCAAGAATGCCTTCTTGCACGGCGATCTGGCAGAGCGCATGTACTGCTACCAGCCTGTCGGCTTCGTCGACAAGGACCACCCAGACTATGTCTGTCTGCTGAGCAAGTCGCTGCACGGCCTGAAACAGGCGCCACACGCGTGGTTCTAGTGTTTTGCCAACCACCTCGCCACGGCGGGCTTCGTCGCCACCAAATCAGACTCCTCTCTGTTCGTGTACAAGCATGGTGATGATGTCGCGTACCTGCTACTGTACGTCGACGACATTGTCTTGACGGCGTCGACCACAACTCTCCTGCAACGCATCGTCTATCATCTTCGCCAAGCCTTCGCCATGAAGGACATGGGGCCCCTGCACTTCTTCCTCGGCATCAAGGTCACACGCGA